>ML838438.1:6022-19050 GCA_009831015.1 Picea engelmannii | reverse complement strand
ATTTTGAAGGTGAAACAAAGTATGATGTACGTTGGACTGGACACAGGGAAGGCTGAAACAGGGAGAATGGACAACTGCAGATGGCCGACTCAATAGAGGTTTTAGATGAACTTATCTTGAACATATGAATGACACGACCAATGATTTGGAAGCATTGACTCAGAGATGACTTAGGGTATTACCTTGTAGCAAATCGAATGAGAGACAAATGGATTTCCCAAACCGGCTTCAAATAATGAATAGGGGGGTGTCATGTTCAAGAGCGACACTTACTACCAATTAATATGAATACGAGAACACATCCCGTTCCCAAATTTTTACGCAAGCTTGAGGAGGATAACATATGCTTATTGATATAAGACCATCCTTCAGATAAGTCCTTCGGAGTATGTTTAACGAACCCTAGGAAGGAGTGGTTCGGTCCCATTACGGGTCTGTCGATGTTTGTTTAACGAGTCCAAAGAGAGAAAACTCGAAGGTTTTTCATGATTATAGAGTCTAGAAAAACACTTAAAAGAGAAATCTCTCAGTTCCTTTTTCATAAAATAGTCTGATGAGACCGAAAAAGAGATAAATTATCGCCCAACAGATGCTTTCTTCAAATACTTTAATGAGCATGAAAATAGCAAGGTCGCTCGTCAATCTTTTCATGTTTAGAGAGTCTGAAAAGAGCTTAAAGAGGACTCCAAGGGGATTCCTTTTTCGTATAACCTTGTTGAGCCTGAAAAAGTGATAAAAGTGTGCTCGATCGCGTTCTCATGTATTTTCAAGCATGAGAACGGACAAAGACCAAGCTCGAGGTTTTGTACAAAAACCATAAAAAACAATCAAAACATGCGATGAAGAAGAAAAAATGTTTGCATCCCTGTGCATGAACATCAAAGTCGTTACACCTACAAAAGTCATACTCGAACGGGCATTAGGAATTAGGTTTTAATAAATAAACAATTATAAAATCCAAACAAATAGTAAAAGTAAATATAAAGGGGTAAAAGTTCTTTTTACCATAACGATTTTAACTTTACCAATATTTGAGTCCAAAACCCCTCTTTTGCCCTTGAATTTCGGCGCTTAATTGTGGGAGTTACGAGCATCCATTCGATGAACCGTCTCCGGCAGTGAGGTAAGCTCCTTGTCCTCTACCTTTTCATGGTTTGATTTTTCATTTTTATTAGAAAAAAACATAGTTTTGAGTTTGTTTTGTGGTTTAAAGTTGCGCTCAGCCATTCTCGCAGGCCAGCCACATGGGACCTGCGAGAATGCCTCATTCTTGTAGGTGACCCCAAATCCACCTACGAGAACCTCGCACTGTGCCTAAAGAGAACCTGCGAGAACCACAAAGTGGATTTTTTTTTTAAAGTTTTGCTCAATGAAAATATATCAAGTGTTGAATGGAGTTACTAATCTTCTTCTTATGCTTCTTATGCAAGTATTTGTCCATCACCATGGTTCTGGAATGGCATGAAAGAGAGAATGAAGAAGATGATGCCATTGCCAAAAATCATCTGGACACCGTTGTTTCTTTACGAGAATGTGGTCTTCTAAAATTATTTTGTATCCCGGGCATGAGGGCCCAAGTAAGGTTATTGGAGTACCTTGTGCATATGTGGGATCCCGACCAGCAAGTATTCCATGTAGGGGTCCACACATTGTCCTTGGATATTGAGGACATTTACTTCTTGACAGTACTATCATGGAATGGGTACCACGTGAGCTTGATTGGTAGCAGAGGTGGTGGGCTGCCTATGAGTGAGTACTGCCACTTGTACTATGTTTCAGAGGTAGAGAGGAGAAAAGGGAAAGTATCCATTTGGGGAGTGCAGGATTTGAACCTCCGCACTATTTTGTTCACCATTGCTCATATGGTTGGGAGTGCTTCTCCTCACATGGATCTCCAGAGCTACTTTCAGTATGCCATAGAGTGTACTGAGTCTCGAGTTTTTAACTGGGCAGTTCGCATCATGAAGAGGCAGTTGACCAAATGCGAGCGAGGTAACCTGAAGAAATTCAGGTATGGGTCTTTGCTGGTGTCCTTATTTCTCGAGAGGGTTCCCTTGCTGAGGCTGTAGGTTGAGTGGGATTGACCAGCTCCAACAGATCCAAGAATGTTGAGGTGGTGTTAGCTCATGGCCCAGCATGTAGCTAGACCAATTATCAAATATAATGATACCTTCTTCGACTGGTTGTGACCACAGATGCTGATGGTCGATGATTATGCTTATGCCAGGTTCAATTTTTGAGGAGATCCAGACTTGGTCCTGCCCAAGGGCGCTCAGTGGGGGAATCTTGGTAAGAAGTACACATTTTTCTTTTTAAATGTTTTTGTGAATTTTATCATATGCAAATGTTTTTTAATGTTCATCCAAGGTCTAAATAAAAAATTATTTTTGATGACACAGACGTGGGACCTTACTGACCTCCTGGTAATTCTCCTATTCAACGATGAGGAGAGGTGGTGCCAGTGCCACAATGGTATGCCGAATATTATGAAGCGGTGGAACAAAACCTAGAGGGTTTGACAACAGATATTCCGGACATGCCCCTTGGAGAGGTTCCACGACGTTATCAACGTCATACAATAGGAGTGTCAGAGTCCATTGGCCGACTACTTTTTAGGGTTACCCGAGAAGTCATGTGTTACCATGAACGTCATCCATGACGTCACTTTGTAGAAGCTATGAGCTCCAGATTTTGAAATTTTGGTCCTCGAACATAACTTTTTGTAAAAACTCTTTTGATCGTTATATATACATACGGCTTCTATTGGTTTATCTTATGTTGTGTAAAAATTGATGTGATTGATTTATAAATGACCCAAATGTCTGTCTAATACATAGTTAGCTAATGCATTAGTTAATGTATTTGGACGTCTAGGAATATGTTGATATTCAATATAATCAAAATAACGTTCCAAGAGGCGAATTCGCAAATACACCTGTAACAAAGTAGGACTTCGAATAGTATAGACATTACTTAACTATAGTACTACGAGCTGTGAATTGATTCGCACAACCAAATGACGGATTTCGAGCGAGATAACATCAATTAACAATTCGATAATGGTTCTATACTCTGCAATATTGTTGGTCGCATGGCCAAGACACACACCTCGTAAGGAGACAAGTTCGTTTGTAGGGGCATAAATTGCCCATGCAGCAGAAGCAAGTTTTTGAGTACTATAGCTAGTGCCATCAGCGAAGTCAATGTAGGGTAGCGAAGACTTCAACATATGGAAATCAAACACAATGTCACATAAGGGAAGAGACCAGATAATGACAAAAGAAGGATAAAGTAACACACAAGAAGTATGATACAATAAAAATACAGGTACTCGTGCACAGGTGATCTTATGCATAGTACTTATTCAAGTACAACCCATTTTTGGGTTCACTCAAAGGGATACCATTGTAATATACTAACTCATAAGACCCTTTTTCCAACACTCATCTAACGATATAAGAACCTCGCCACATGTCTTCAAATTTTCCAGCTCCTAGCATATCTCGATCTTGTTCATAGAGGAGAATGAGATCTCCTTTGGAGAAAACGCGAGGCTTGACATGTTTGTCGTATTGGGCCTTGACACATTTTTTTTAAGATTTTATGACTAGGGTAGCATCACATCAAGTTTCGTCTAATCGCATAAGATACAATAGACGTTCTTCCTCAGTAGAAGTGTTTGGTAGGAGTTCAACAACTAGTTTTAAAGAGGGTATCTCTCATTTAATCAGGAGAATGGCTTACAAACCATAGACTAACCAGAAAGGTGTAAACCCAGTAGCGGACTTGACGGATGTCCGGTAAGCTCACAATGCCGAAAAAAACATTGTGTGCCAACTTGTTTTGTGAATCCCTATCATTCGTCGGAGCATAATTATGAGAACTTTGTTAATATCTTCGACTTGGTCATTGGCTTGTGGGTAATAGGGCGTTGAGTTTTCATGGCGAAGACCCAACTTTTCAGTAAGTTTGGACATCATGAAGTTTCTAAAGTGGCTACCTTGATCAGTTACGATAGCCTAGGGAACACCAAAACGATCTATGATGTGATTAAAAATGAATAATGCTACAGTCTTTCCAGTGTTGTCAAATGTCAGCATCGCCTCGACCCATTTCGTAAAGTAATCTATGGCTGCAATAATGTATCCATGCCCCCCAGCTGAGTGGGGGTGACATGTCATGAAATCGATGCCCCATTTTGAAAAGGGACCAATGGATACCATAGGGTGAAGAGGAGTGGGATGTGACCATATCTTGTGATTATAGGTCTGGCAAGCATGGCATTTTTGAACGGCGATTATGCAGTCGTTAAATAAAGAAGGCCAAAAATACCCTACTCGTAAGATCTTCTAGGCAGTAGCATACTCAGACATATGACCACCATAGGCTCCAGAATGGAAGTCATTTAGAGCTTTCTTGGCTTCGTCAAACGTTAGGCAGCATCGAAAAACTGAGTCAATCCCCTGATGATAAAGAGTATCCCCGAGGATAATATATTGACGAGCTTGGTAGCATATTCGATGTCGGTCAGTACTAGACAAAGTTGGATGGAAAGTCTGGGTTTGGAGATATATGATGATATCTCCATACCAAATATCATCAAAGTTGATGAGGAAAAGGGATTCATTGGGTAATGAATCAACTGCTACATTTTCCATTTCAGAATAGGGAAAGTCGCATATCAACTCAACAAACACTAAGGAATTCTTGGACTTGGCACATTCGAATTCCAAGTCAAACTCCTGGAGTATCATGATCCATTTGGATTATTTACCCCCTATCAATTGACGTGTGAGAATTTGTTGCATAGGGTTGCAGTTAGAATTCACTGTAGTTTTGCGAGAGAGGATATAGTGCCAGAAGTATTAGATGGCTTGGACAGCTGCAAAGGCCAATTTTTCGACATGTAAATGCTTGGTTTCAGTAGGTGTTAGACTTCAACTCAAGTAATAGATAACATGTTCGTCTTTAGCATCATCCTCTTGGATGAGAACCATACCAATGGTGTAATCCGAGGCTGTAAGGTAGAGGAAATAATCGTGACTATAATCGAGGGGAAAAAGAAGCGGAGCACGTGTTAGGGACAATTTCAAAGCTTTGAAATCTTTGTTTGCGATGGTATCCCAGACAAACTCAGACCCCTTTTTTAGGAGCCACGTAAATCCATGAGTTATCTTGACATAATTTGGGATAAAACGACAAAGAAAGTTTGTTTTTCCTTGCAAACTTTGTAACTGGCGAAGTGTAGAAGGAGGAGGGAGATTAAGGATCACCTCAACCTTTAAAGGGTCTACCCTGATCCCTTGACGCGAAACAATAAATCCTAGAAGTCAGTCAGATTCCACGTAGAAAACACACTTGTGAGGATTCAAACATGTATGGTAAAACTGATAGCGGATGAAAATGGCTTGGAGGTGGGTTAGATGATCGACTCAGCGCATTGAGTGAGTAGGTAAATCATCCAGATATGGTTGCACGATGTGCTTGATATCATGGACGGCATAAAACATAACACGTTGAAAAGTTGCGCCAACGTTCTTGAGATCGAAGGGGAGTTTCCTATAGGCAAAAGTGCCCCAACGACAAATCAAATCAGTCTTATGTTGATCCTCAGGAACAATGTTGATTTGATTATACCTGGAGAAACCATCCATCAGAGAGAAGATTTCACTTCCAGTGCAATCGTCGACAATCTGATCGACGAAGTGGATAGGAAAGTTGTCTTTGGGACAAGCTTTATTGATATCCCTATAATCAATGCATACATGAATTGTGCCTTGTTTCTTTTTGATCGGGACAAGATTGGAAACCCAGTCAGTGAGGGCCACCGGGTAAATAAAGTTGGCTTTGAGAAGTTTCTCGACTTCGAGCTTGATAGCAGTCGCTTTACGTGGGTGAACTGGACGAAGGCGTTGCCATATGGGTTTAGCATTGGGGTATGTCTTTATCTCGTGTATCACAATGTCGGGGTTGATACACAACATTTCTTCGTAGCTCCAGGCGAAGATGTCACGAAATGCTTTGAAAAGGGAGGTGTAGGTGACGATTTCGTCAGGGGAACACAAAGCTCCGATATGCACATTTTTGAAAATTCTAGGTTTGATGGAGATGTTGAGGGGAATAGTGGGTGAGATATTTCTTAAGTTCCCTTCGGAAAACACATCGTTTGTGGACTCGAGAACGGTTGAGATGACGAAAACGATTGACGGGGTCAAGATCCGTGGGTAGTTCTCAATGGTATGTTGCTCTAGGAAGAGGATGGAGCAATGATGTCCATCGTCCCAAGGGGTGTCCTCCATGATAGACATGATCATATCATCTATGGGAAAAATGACATGGAAGGGATCTGGAGATAACTCACCAAGAGAGGGGGTAGAAGGGGTTGCCGATTGAATGGCCTGATAGGCGGATTTGACCAGACTTAACGACATTTCATCGCCGCAATGAAGATGATATCCAAGGTCAGGTACCATCCATGGGTTGTGAGATGCAAGAATTCCATGAATCGAGGTAGAGATCATGTTGATTGAAGCAACGAACAAGCGTGGAACATCGGGTGGTGGAATGTGGAAAGTACCCATTACAAAGAGTCTTTGAGAAGGCCTACACTAACGTTCTCATAACCTGGTGGGGTTTTAGCGATGAACGGTATGTTTCCAGTACGGGTATCTGAGTTAAAGAAGGATAATTGGTCGACAATGACTACCTTCCCTTGATGTGGGAAATGCACCACATGAAAAAGGGTCGACAAAACTGCGCACATGGAATCGATCCAGTTGTGGCCAAGCAGAAGATTGTAATCAAGAGGGGTGTCAAAGACTTCCACTTCAACTTGGACCATTTTTCCTTCTAACATGATTGGCAATGAAGGAAGGACACCATAGGGCTTAAAACCGGAGCCATTGAAGGCTTTGAGAATGTTCTGGGATTCATTCAAAGAGGGAGAGCCAATGGCTTTCCAGGAAGTAAGAGACATGAAACACGTCGAGGCACCCTCGTCAATAACGGTTCGACAATGTTTTTTGTCAGAGACAATCACTTGGATCTGGAACGTGAGTTGAGGGGGTAACCTTGGAATGTGATCTTCCAAGTCAAAAATTATTAAATTTGTATCCGTCGGGTCGATTCCACCAATACATTTCAATAGTGCCTTTCGTTGTGTGGGACAACTTTGAAGGACTTCGAGGGCTGACATCGCAGAAGGTTCTTGGGCCAGATCTTCAACAATGTTGTAGTTTTGGGTAGCACGAGCATGAGGATTGAAAGTCAATTTCCAAACGATGCCCTTTGGGGGGGGTCGAAGAACTGTGTCAAGGCTCGATTGTTCAAGATGAAGAGAACCGTTGGTAGGTGGAGTCGCTGGAGAGGGTTGTACCAATGAAGGGGGTGGGTCATCAACCTTCTCTTTAGAGGGAGAATAATCTTTGGCTCGAGTGGTGAGTGCAATGTCGTTCTACTTTGAATCACCAGTACACATTAATACATAGGATGTAGTAGAAGGTGAGGGTTGGTCATGAATAACCAATTGATCCTGTTGTTGAGACGGGAAGGGTTGGGACAAAATGGCCAGGGCGGGTGGTTTTGGGGCTCCTTGAAGGAACTTAGTAACCTCGACGTGTCGTGGACAATCCTTGATGTAGTGATCATCACCACAGATAAGACAAGGGTATCAAGGTTTGTTCTTATCCCGATCGTCAACAGGTGGAGTTTTGGTTCGCTCTGCTTGAGAAGTATTTTTGTCCTCCTTATTCTTACCCCTTCCCTTTTTGGATTTGTTTTTACCGACTGGGGTAGATTGAACTACATTTACCTCAAAAGTCTTGTCGGTGGGAGGGGCAGGAGACAGATCATTTTGAACATTAGAAGAAGCAGATTTGGGGTTGGTGCTTGAAGCAGAATGTGGTCGGGCATGGAAAGTTCCAATCACACCGTCGGTTGCATGAGAAGCAGCTGGAGTAGTTGAAGTGGTGGAAGTGGAAGGACGAGGTGCGTCAGGTAGTAATTCGTAAAGGGTACCCGTTTGTGAGTAAACGAGGTCAAGGTAGCGAGCATGACTTATGGATTTCTCTTCCGTGACTACTCCACCCATGACGATGTCACGACTGATGTCATTCACAAATGATTTTTTGAACCACTCTACCAGCAACTCATCATGGAGTTCAAGTTTGATGAGACGTCGTCTCCGTTTCCACTCATGAATGTGATCAGATATATGAGTGGCTTTGTTTTGTTTGAAAGAACTCAAAATCTCGGTCCCCATTTCATAACGGATCAGTAACTGGTAGTGGGTGAGGAAAGCCATAGGTAGGGTGTTGAAGTCAGCGAAGAAACCTCGTGGTAATTCTATATACCACTTCACAGTAGAACCCGTGAGGGTCCGTTGAAAAAGTCATAAATGAGTAGAGTCATCCATCAACGAGTTGGATGAACACCAGAAGTGAAAAGTCATGATGTGATTGTTTGGGTCCTCTCCCGCTTTTCCATTGAATTTAGGGATGTCCGATGGTAGCTTGGCTAGTATAGCAGGTCATTGGGGAGAGTGAAGAATTGGATCATTTAAAATCCTTGACAAGTCCAGGAGATCCAAAGTCGGAAAGAAGTGTAACTGTCGATTCACATGCGGGTACTGGTGGCTTTGGGGAGGAAGCCCCATTGGAAAACCAATAGAACCATAAGCAGTCTGCATATAATGTGAAGACCCATGTAGATTCAATGGTGGTTGTAAAGGATAGTAGCTCATGGGATTGTATCCTTGAATAGGGATGTGAGTTTGAGCATTCGAGCCCCAAATAGGATTGGACATACCTGGATATGGTTGGCCTATACTAGGGGGTATCACAGATGCAGTTGGAAGCTGTTTTCCCCCAGTCGATTGAGGAGTATGTTGTATCAGGTGATTCCAATACTGGGTCAATGATGGAGGTATGTTTTTTCCATAAGGTGGGGTCGGTGGGGTTTTCCCTCCAATTGTGGGTTGTGTTCTAGTTGGGCGCAGTGTTCCAATTAGGGTTTGTGTTCCAATTGGGATTTGCGTTCCAATAGGAATTTTCTCGCCAAGGGGGGGGTTGAGTCAAACCTCCTTGGTGAAATTTTCCATCAACAAGAATCTGGTAATTTGGTGTGAATGACGGAATAGTTCCACTAGGATTAAGACTGCCAGTGGAGGACGAGAAAGGTCCTCCAAAAGGGGGTTGAGGAAGTGTCGGAATGAAACCAGGAAGAGAGTGCCCAGAAGAAGAGGGACCATCAGGAGTTCCAGATGGGGTTTGTGTAGGAGTTGTAATGGAAGCATTCAACGCACGGTATCCAGGCGGTAGTGTCGGGGTGACACTGGGCGTGAGCAGGGTGTCGATGGGGGCTTGACTAACTGCAATAATCCTAGTTTGAATACTCATAGTATCTGTGTAATGGGCCATTTCTATAGGGATGGTCAAGATGTGGTCAGATCGCGGGGCATCCATACCAGAAAAATAATAGGAGGTAGTAAACGGTACTGTGTCTGGGTTAGAGGTTTCGGAGAGCACATGTGAGACAGTTATTTCAATGCCTGATCCTACACCAAAAAGGTCCCGTCTAAAAATACCCATAGACCAAAAAGGATCTTGGCCCTCTATTCCTGGAAAGGGTCCAATCGGTATAATTCCTTGATCATATACATAAGTTGACGATTGAATATATTTTGCTATATTCACTATTGGTTGGTTTGTGTCATCTTGGTCTTGACCTCACGAGAGCACCGGAGCGAAGGAAGCCTGCGAGAATGGGTCATTATCGCACCCTAGGATATAAGCAACCTACGAACTCTCTTCAAAAATATGGTTTTTGGGAAGAGATGAATGTCACTTTTCTCAGGAGAAAGTTCTTATTAGGAGCCTGAGTACACCATCATCAATACACCATCAAGATGACCAAAATAATGGGTAATAAAAGAACACATGTCGAGGGTCTCATCAAGGGTAAGGAGATCAGGCTCCAAAAGCCCTACTGAAGAGATCACCATGTCAACTACCGGATCCAAATCATTGGAAGTTGAAGTAATGGGAGACAATGAAAAATCAACATCAAGAGGGAAGATAGAGTGTATATCTCCCAGAATTTCTTCACAAGGGGGAAGAAAAGAGGATCGATGATGGTTATCATCCCGAGGTAGCTCGTCGATGATAAGCACTTCCCTAATAGATTCATCAGAAGGAAAAATTGGGGAAATGTAGTTGAATGAAGATGACAAGGAATTTAACCGTGATGGCATCGAGTAACTGTCAGGTGCCAAGAGATGTTGGTCATCCGAGGAGTGAGAAGTGAATTGTACAACAAATTATGATGTTTTAGCTGGACTAAGTGGCATGATGTCACCTATCGCATCGAATTCCAAGGAACTAGGTACAATCCAAGGGTCAGATGATTCCAAATATTGATAAGCCATGGTCAAAATCATTTCGACGGTGGCAATATGATGTGTAGTAGGTGGAAGTGGTGTAGGGAAGGTACCCATAAGGATAGAATCTTTCAGCAAGCCAACACCAATGATTTCATATGTGATCTTGTGATCTCCCAAGAATGGAATATTGTTGGTAGTGGGAGGGCGAGCATCGGGTATACAAAAATCTAACTAATCGACAGTGACAATTTTTCCTTGATGAGGGAATTGTACAAATCGAAATACTGACGAGGAAATGACAATGATAACATAAAACCAACTTATTCCAAGTAATAAGTTGTAATCGAGGGGATCATCGACCACCTCGACATCAACAGTGATGGGTTTGCCGCCCAACTGGACAGGCAGAGACTATAAAATCCCATGGGGATGAAAACCTCACCCATTGAATGCACGTAACATTGTTGGGGATTTGTTAAGTGCAGGTGATTTTAAACTTTTCCAACATGCTAAGGACATGACACAATTAGAAGCTCCCTCATCCAAGATGGTTCGATGAATTTGTTGATTGTGAACAACAACATCAACTTGGAAAGAAAGTTGGTGAGAGAGTCGAGATGTATAATTGTCTAGGTTAAACATGATATGGTTGGAAGGCTTAGGATCAACACCGCCAATAGCATCCAAGAGAATTCTACGTTGACTGGGGAAATGTTGTAGAACTTCTAACACAAACATAGCACATGGTGCTTGAGACAAATCTTCAACAATGTTGTAGCTATGGGCGACACGTGAACTAGGATTAAAGGTAGATTTATAGATAGTGGTCTTAGGAGGGCATAAGATAGAGTCAAGCATAGGTTTCTCAATCTGAAGTGGTCCAAGTAGAGGATTAACTGATGGAGGACTAATGGAGGATGGTGATGGATCCAGTAAAGTATCGATAGTGTTAGTGACTTTTCCTTTGTTAGGTTTAACCGATGTGTTGTATGTCTTAGAGAGAGTGGTCAAATTAATCCCATTAAACATATAAATATTGGCACTTGTCGAGGCCTCATCATGAGGATGGATAGAACTTCCCCCAAGAGAGGGGGTTTGAGCAACCATGGATTTCTGCTATGGAAAAGGATGAGTAAGCACAACAGGTTATGAATTTCCCTAGAAAATTTTGGTAACTTCATCACGATATGGAAAGTCTGGAGTGTAGTGATCATCACCACAAATGATACATGAGAATTTCAGTTTATGATGTGGCTTATTTTTGGTAGCAGGTGTTTGAGCTTGATTTTTTGGTTGTTCATTGTTATTAGTATTTTTTTATTTATTTTTTTCCTTCTTCTTACCTCCGAATTGTTGTGAAGGGACATATTGAACTACATTCACCTCATAGATCTGAGTCTAGGGGGAGGTAGAGGAGAGTGTGGTCGACTAGTAAGTAGATTGATTTTTGACAGAACCGATAACACCATCCACATGAGATGAAGATGATGGCTTTGATGGGTCAGCATTAGCTCGAGAAACATTCTGAAGCAACTCATACAAAGTACTAGACTGTGAAAAAATTAAATCTAAGTACTGAGCTCGAGTAATGGTTTCTTCCTCAGTGACTGCGCCACCCATAGTGACATCATGAGAGATCAGGGGTAAAAGTGATTTAGTAAACCAATCCACCAATAATTGGTCAAGAATGATTGCTTTGATCATCCTTCATCATCGTCTCCACTCATGAATATGGTCAAAGATATGCATGGAATCATTTTGGCGAAGGGAGGTCAAGAGTTCAGTACCCATCTCGTAGAGAATAGGTAGTTGAAAGTGAGTGAGGAAAGACATGGCAAGGGAGTTGAGATCATGAAAAGAAGCACGTGATAGTTCAATATACCACTTTGTTGCAAAGCCTGTAAGTGTTCACTGGAAAAGAAACAAACATATAGAATCATCCATGAGGGAGTTTGATGAACACCACAAATGGAAATTCATCACATGGTTATTTGGATCTTCTCCAGGTTTTCTATCAAATTTTGGAATATCAGAAGGAATTTTAGTTGGAATAACTGGCCAAACTGGTGAATGAAAAATATGATCATTGGTTAACCAAGACAAGTCTAGGAGATCCAAAGTCAAAAGGAAAGGTAGATGTCAGTTAACTTGCAGATGATACTGGTGTGGCATGGTAACACAAGTAGGACCATAAACTAGGTTAGGTGGATAACGGTAACCAGTAGGTTTTCCTACATACGATTGTTGTTGACTAGGATAAACAAGATTCGAGGATGGCTGAGAAAACATTGGATAACCCGGTGGGTTTTGAGCATTATAAGTTTGGTGATTTTCTTTCCCATAAGGAGGATAATAATGTTTCCCTTGAGGAGGGTAAGAAGTAGATATTGGAGGAAGATACACATTAGGGGGAGGATAAACATTAGACCCTTGGGAAGGATAAGGTTGTTGTCCTTGAGGACTCCAGGTGGTGTTTGGGATGCCGCCCATATAAGATTGTCCATAAGATGGTCTGGAAGAAACAAGATTTGATACTCCTACTTGTGGGTTATGATATGAGTGCCCCCGAACATGGTTTTGGGTAAATGTGCCTCCCGAAGATACTCCCCAGGATTGTGAAGGGTTTCCAACAAATGAAGGTCGCCCCCCT
>ML838436.1:53559-71958 GCA_009831015.1 Picea engelmannii | reverse complement strand
AAGGACGTGGAAAACTAATGTTTGATTCTACTTGGGTTGATATTGTGTAGTCCAATACACAATATCAACCCAAGAGTCCAAGTGAGTACAGTGGGTTTACCTCATTTGTAAACCCAGTGCTAAATTCACTAGGATCCCTCAAACGTGTCATTTCATGCCTCACAACTTTAAGGAGCATTGTGAAGAAACATCTTCATGTTTGGCATCAACATTAGGTAGTGATTTTCTGTTTCCAATAGAACAAACAATAACTCTCATCGTAAATGATAAAAGGTATAAACCATCAAACCACATAAGAATCCTCATGGTTCTTGTATTGCAGCAGGTAGTGACAAGATTTATCAATTTGTCATCAATACCAGATTTATTACAAATGCCAATGCATGTGTGCACTATCCAAGATCAACATGGCCAATCAAAAGCATGATCGTAATTACCATTATAACTCCACCAGGATGGGGCATGTCCATGCCCATTTGAACAAAATCTCTTTAATAAACTAACTAAATGCTTAATTATTTACTTTTAACCAAATTCAAGTAGGTTGTGTTGGAACTTCGCAAGCATAGGCTCAGCCATATCTTTCGCTATTACCTTTTGTCAGTTGAAGAAAAAATATCTATATCATAATCAGCTTGCTGCAATAGAACATTCACAATTCATGATTCAAATTCCCATTATAAAGTAATTAACTAAATGTTTCTTAACAGTTTGTTTTAACCATTCAAGAAAACAGTGTTGGCATACATAAGCTCAACCATCACCTTTAAATTTATGTTAGAATGATGGCTAATGGAAAATGTAGTCATGAAGAGTCCTATAGAAGCAGGCAAAGTCAATTATCAACATAGAAATTGTCAGTTTTTGTGATTGGAGAAAGATGTAATGACTCTAAAGAACCCTCATGATTAGAAGTTCTGAAGTACATTGCCAATACGAAAGGAGGTTCGGGGAAATTCAGAAATCAATAGTTGAGAATTGAATTTTGCAAAAGAGAGTCAATCTGTCCGACAGGGCAAGGCAATTGCGTGTAGAATTATGAATGGTCTTTTTTTACCAGTTACCTGATCATGGAACACACTTTCACCACAGCAACATGCGACAGAGTGAAATAATGGATGTTTTATTTTAGCCACATGAGAACACTCTAGCTCTGAAAGTCAAAGTCCCCATGTTCCTTCTTAAGAGGTCTATTCAAAGAGGAGGAGCAAATTTTCAGAATACATAGTTGTGATAATAGTAAATACACATTGTACACATGCTTTGTTGAAGAACCCCACAGTCACAATACTTAACATTGAAGTTGAGGGAGTGAGAACAATTGTGTGTCTTTGAAATTTCTGTTGGTCTCTCTCTTTACAAGTTTTTCTCTCTAGAATACATAATCATTCTCCATTTTTCATTATTTCAATCCAATTCTCGGTAGCATTGTATAGGATTCTATTATCACCCACCTTTCATTATTCATCTACATATGCTATAAGAATCAATAGCAATGTATAAAGATTGAATATAATGCTGGATCATTTGGATCAAAAACACAAGCATCAGTGTAATGAGGGTAGATACTATTTTGAATCCATGAGTCGAGATCATTGCATTACACCAAGTAAGGACCACTATTCCTGTATGATTGACATTTTTGGTTGTGCTGGACATCTTGAAGAGGCTGAGAAATTTATCAAAAACATGCCTTTTGAACCAGATGCCATTGGATGGGCTGCATTGCTTGGTGCCTGTAGAAGCCATAGCAATATAGAGTTAGGGAGCCGTGTGGAAAAACAACTTTTTAAGTTGGAACCATCAAATGTTGCACCATATGTGGTGTTGGCAAACATGTATGCTTCTGCTGGTAGATGGAATGATGTATCAAGAGTGAGAAAAATGATGAAAGATAGGGGAATAAAGAAGTAGTCAGGATGTCGCTGGATTGATATCAATAAGAGAGTGCACGCTTTCATTGTAGAAGACAGCTTGCACCCACAAATGGATGAGATCTATGCAACTTTAGAGACACTAGCTGTGAGGATGAAGGAGGTAGGGTATGTGCCAGACACAAAATTTTCTCTGCTGCATGATGTGGGAGAAGAATACAAGAAATATGTTCTCTCTCACCACAGTGAAAAGTTGGCTCTTGATTTTGGTGTAATGAACACACCCTCTGGGAAAACTATTCAAATTATTAAAAACCTTCGTGTATGTGGCGATTGCCATACTGCCTTCAAATTTATCTCCATGATCACTGCACAAGAAATTATTGTGAGGGAAGCTAACCGTTTCCATCATTTTAAGAATGGTCTATGTTCTTGCAGAGACTACTAGTAACCCCCTTTTGAACAAATAACAAAGAACAAATCCCCTTTCTTGTATGCCTTGGTTTAATGGGGCTGGGATAGGAAATGTTTATTTTTCCTATGCATGTGTCTTGGAGAGATTTTAAAGTTCAAAACACAACAGAAAAACAGATAACTATTTGACTTTCTCTATACTTGGCAACATCTAGAATCCTTGATTGTATCATGAACTCATGAAGCATAGCTAAAACTGTCAGGTATGTGGTTATTCTGTGCTATGCAACATCTAGTTGGTTAGTTTGTGAGGATAAAAGTGACATAGCTCAAAAGAATTGATGAAGTCAGCTTCTGTTGTTGTGAAAAATGCTTCAGCTATGTCTTCAAGTTTTCTCCTGGTTGAGTTACATCATTTGAGAATTTATTGCATGATTTCCAGTTCCATTCTTGAGTTGATACCAATTGTACAGACTGCACAAAAGAAAATTTCTGGGTCAAATGGTTTAAAATTAGGGAATCAATATCTCATTAGCAACCTGTAAAGGCCACCCTCTTGTATACCTCTGGCCAAAACTCAACCAATATCCTTGTTGTAATCTCTGATAACTTGATCATCAACTCAGACACAGATCTAAGATCTATCATGGTTGAAACTGAAATCAGATTCTTCATTAAACCAAGAACATATAAGACATCATCAATATCAAGAACATCATTTGATGGCATGCAGAATGACACTGAACCCATTCTAGTCACTGGATATGTGGCATCATCACCAAGTCCCCCCTGCATATATGCCCCCTATGTCTTGAAGTTTGTCGAATGCCTTCTTGTTAAAGGTCATGTGCTTATATGTTTAATTGTCCACATATGACCCTACACCAGAAACGGTGTTAATGGAAAGGCACAAACCCATGGAGAAGGTTTTCACAACACTGGATGCTAACTCATCCACTCTTATAGAAGCTTTTGCACTCCCTGCAAATTGTTGTTGTTGACTACCCTTTCCCTTCTTCTCGAGACACTAAGAAGAATAGTGGCCCATCTTTTTTCACTTGAAACACTTCACATGTCTCAAGTCTTTCTTCTCCTAGTTAGAAGACCGTGAATCTCCCTTCTTCCCCTTCTAAATCTTCCCTGGTCCTCCTTTCTTACCACCTTTCCTCATATGATGACCATTGAAACGGATCTCTAAGTATAAGTGAGGTAGAATTTGGAACAGGAATTGGAGTTGGTTTCATTTTAATCAGAGAACCTCTGACTAGAATGGAAATAGGTGGCCTACTGAGGCAATAGATGTGGTTTGTTCTTTGTGGAGACAATTGCACTAACAAACTCCATTATTGCAAGCAAACTTGGAAACTGAAAAGAACCAAGAGAATCAACAATTATGGGGCTTGGTGTATATGGTGGTTCCTCTTCTTTATGAAGGCCAAAGTATTAAGAAGTAGTTGTGGAAATCCATGAAGGAGAGTCTCACCATATACACTACAATGTTGTAGTGGATGGGAATCATGTAGTAGTGAGAGAAACCCATAGAAGAGCTATGAGACTACATTAAATAGATGAATGTCGACACCCAAGCTCTAGCCAACCCTCTCAATGGAAAGGGGGTGTGAACAACTGTTCAGGATTTAGGGCAACCTATAGCTCAACAATCATCTTCTTCAACCTAATATTCTCCCACTATTATTCAATTACAGAATGTGCTAAATATATCTCCAGTTGCGAGATACACTTATATCCGGAGCATTATTGACATTGCAACAGAGATGGGTTGGAGGATACATCAAATGGATGTAAACACCGCTTTTCTGAATGGATTTATAGAGGAGGAGGTGTACATAGAACAACCAGAGGGGTTTGAGGTGTTGGGGGGAGAGTCCCATGTGTGTCTTCTGAGAAAGACACTTTATGGTCTGACGCAAGCTCCAAGATCTTGGTATTCGAGGATAGAAGCTTAATTACTTCAGATGGGGTTTGAGAAGAGTGAGGCAAATCCTAACCTCTACTATATTATACGAGGTGAGGATACACTCATTCTCACACTATATGTGGATGATTTGTTCATCACGAGAGTGGAGCATCTCGTAGTTGATTGCAAGCAGGGCCTTACATTAGAGTTTGAGATGAAAGACATCGGGTTGATGCACTATTTCCTGGGCATGGAGGTTTGGCCGGAGGTGGGTCATATCTTTCTGGGACAAGGGAAGTATGTTGCAGACATATTGAGCAGATTTCAGATGGAGGACTATAGTCCCATGTCTACACCTATGGTCACCAACTGGAAGAAGCTTAGCACTTCAGATTCCCAGTTGGAGGATGCTATGAGATACAAGCAGTTGATTGGGTTCTGGATGTATCTGGTCAACAATAGACCAAATATTTGTTTTGTCGTGAACACTCTCAACCAATACATGGTGGATCCTAGGAGTGTTCACTGGATTGGGGTAAAACATGTGCTGAGGTACATTTCAGGATCAATGGATTTCATATTGGACTATGTCAGAGGAGATGGGGTGACTTTGGTTGGCTACACAAACTCAGACCGGGCAGGATGTGCCATTGGCAGGGAGAGCACCTCAAGGTGTTGTTTTGGGTTGGGGTTGGGAGATGTTTCCTGGTTCAGCTAGAAACTGAGGTCAGTAGCTTTGAGTTGGACCAAGGTAGAGTACATGGCAACCAGTCAAGCCAGTTGTGAGGCCATCTGGCTTCGTAAGTTTTTGGTTGGGTTATTTGGTCGTGAGTTGAGTCCAACAGTCATTCACTGCGATAATCAGATTTGTATAAAACTATCCGAGAATCCATTGTTTCATGACAGGTCGAAGCATATTGAGATAAGATATCATTTCATCAAAGACTGGGTTTAGCGTGGGGCAGTTCAGCGTCAATATATTTAGAATGATGAGCAGGTAGCAGATATTTTCACAACGCCCTGCCAAGGGGCAAGTAGGTTATACATTATTTCTCAAATTTTATGTTTCACTTTCAGTCATGCAGGTTTGGTATTTGTGTTAGCCATTCATGTTATTGGCACATTATATACATAACACATGTCTAATTTGATAATGTATACATCGCAAATGTCTTGCATAGGTAATGCTTTCACTAGCTACGCTCTCCTTTTACTTTAACAAGCCAACAATTCTGGCATTATTGAATTTTGTGAATGCTATAAACATTGAAGACATGGAAAAAGATATTGATGAAAAACAAACTGATACACTCACGACAATTATCAAGCAAAAAACTGGTGAAAAGAACAGTAAAGAAGAGTCAAATGCAATTATCAACCGGAAGGACTCTATTGTGAAAGGGTTGCTTGGAAAAGACAAAGATAGAGTGATTTTCTCGCTAGTCCTGAGTATGGCACGGGCACAGTTTGTTCTGAACAATGAAAATGAAACCCATCTTGCTACTTTGTATCAAGATAACTTACATGCTGATATAAAGGTATACTAAAAGTACCATCAAATTTTTCTCCTTGCAGAGAATTCCATTTAGTTATAACACTCTTTGTCCGGAGTTTTATGTTTTTTCCAAGTCTTTCCATCCACCTTTGGTGTAAAGGCTTCTTTTGGAAATCTAAAAGTAAGTGGCAACAGCGTTGATGATGCTCACCCATACTATTGGATCTTTGATATGCGTGATCCCAGGTACAGTACACTGTAATCGTAGTAAATTCTTGATTAGATGTATTTTTCTGAGAAACAAAACTCTGGGAAAATAAGGAGGAGGAAGTGACAATGTTTGAGTAAAGAGATTGATGGATTGATATATTTGTGAAAAATTTACTCTGGGAGTGAGATTTATAGATTAAATTAAAATGGAATTATTGCATGTTTAGAGCTTGCTTTATTATAAAAGGTATGTATGTTGTTAACTATGCACAATTTTGATAGCAATGCAAAGTGGGGTGACCAATTCCATCTCGTAAGTCAGCAAAGCGTAATGCTTCTATTTGCCTTTTCAAATGTCCAAAGACGAAGATTTGGTTTTTTTTTTAATTATGTCTAAATACGTCAAATCAATTGCTTGTAAGGTTTAGATTTTGTGGTCGATTCTGTAATTCCATTGTCTAAATTCTATAGTAGCTTGAGACTCTGCCAACTATATAATATCCCCCAATAGAGTTGTGCTAGGATATTGTGTTTGATGTCAATTTTATTGCTCTGGTTGTATACCTTTGTCAAATGTTTTGCATTATATATGTTATTATGTTGATTGAGTGCTTTCTACAAACAGTTTGCATGTATTTTTCTGGTGGGCATTTCATCAAACATATTGCATACCATCGAATTACACATAAGACCGAAGAGACAACTTTGGCATTTTATTAGGCATGGAATCTGATACACAATAAGAATAAACAACTATTGGCTGCTACATCAGCTGTAATACATCAACAAAAATACCGCAAAACACAAACAAAACCTAGATAATGCCATTGTCTCCCCAACAAGTGTTTCCGAGCTGCTCCAAACTCCCCAAGCCTCCTTCGATCCCCCAAATGCACAGAACAAGGTTGCGTCCCTCCTCCAAAGCCTCCACAAATCTGCAAGAGGCCCCAAGACCTTCCTTCTTACCCTCACGACTTGGCAAATGGACTCACGGTCCTCACCAAACCCCACGGCTTCAACCAGATGGGCCTACGGCCCTCTCAAACCCTCTCTGCTCAGCAATAAGAGGCCCGTGGCCCTCCTCTATCCCATGCAGCCTACTCAAGGGCCACGCGGCCTACTCCAAACCTTACGGCTCCCTCACAATGGTCTCACTGCTCATCAAAGAGAGGGTTCGGCCCTCAATAAATCCCAACCAACCTCCTAGTGCCACGACCCTGCAGAGAAAGGTAAATTGCCCCCCTTAGAACAAATCCAAGAGCCTCTTAGTCAAATCGCTCCTCCTCCCAAACTGTGGATAACCTGCAATAAGATGATGTAATGTTCCTAAATTGGCTAGTCGAGTCTAGGAAACAATGATAATCTGATGTGACAAGAACGACGTCTATGTCAAAAATGTGGCAAGAGAGACGTTCTGGTGGAAAACATCGCAAGAGAGACGTCAACGTGGCAAGACCGACGTTATCAGGAATATGAATTTTTTTTTTTTAAATTTTCTCTATTTTGCGACAATATGGACAATTTTGTCCATAACACCGCAAATAAAACATCGTAATTTTTACAATATGTAGTAGTGCCACCGTTTCCATCGCTTTCCATAGCTTGATGTTCAATCCATGCGCTCTGAGCTTCCACCTCAAAAATAAAGTCCCTAATTGTCCTCCTCAAAGACCCAACCGCAGATGATTTCTTATAAACCCCTGCATCTGCACATTGGTAGTGCAAAAGACCCATTGCTTTGCATTCCGAGCATCCAAACGACACACCAACATATTCCAGCCTCTGGCAGAGCTTTTGTCCCTGCCAAATGATCTCTATCTCCTCGGGCAGACCTTTGAATGTGTCCATTTCAACCAACAACTTTCCCATTCGTCGATCAATGCCCTCCATCTGTTTTAGATCCACATGTATAAATTTACCGATAACATTTCCGATAAGTTTAAATACTTCTACACTCCACAAAGCAAGATGGCACCCTAGTAAAAGCACCCAAATGTGACGAAGTTTGAAGATTTCTTTTTCTAGATTAAAAGTTAGGTGCCATCGTTTCATCATTAGACTTCATCTGTTTACTACCCAAAACCTCTGGAGCACCATCTTTGCATCTTCTGAGGTCCTAAATATCAAACAAAACCATCCCTTCATCAAGATATAGGTCTCTGACACATATCCTAACATCGTCCCCCAATTAATTTTAACCCAATCGAGGATATCCTTGGCCCCCAAGGACCAATAACTGAATTTAACCGCCAATCCGTCACTGGTAAAGATGCTCAATGCATCCATCCCGATATCCCTTCCTAGAGTCACCATCAACTTAAGTTTTTGCGGCTTCCACACCTTCGCACCTAAATCTGGTTTAAAATTCTCATGACTGTGTGATCAACCAGGCCGACTCACACCTGTGTTCACCCCTACTTCTGACTTCTTCACATTTCCACTTCCCCCTTCATTCTGTATTAAATTGCCACTGCCCCCTTGAACTCGCTGTGAAGTAACTATGTTACCACTGCCTACCTGACCACAACCGTTCAACACCCCCTCAGGGGTAAATGATTGTCGAAGCTTCCCTGAAGCATCCCTATTTTCAGTGCGTTTTTTAAGAAAACCAGAGCTTAGTCCTCTGTCTGCAGGTTCACTAGCAGTCTGGGCCCCACTAGCTAATTGATACACCTCTACACCCCACTGAACTGAGTCTTCACTTATCCCCGTCGCCTGTCAAGCAAACCCTCCACCTCCTCTATTTCAAATCTCATCTTGGTCTCTCAACTCCCCTACTAACGAACCAGGGTTTCTAAACTTTTCCCCATCCAACTCATGCACCGGCCTCAATCCCTCTGCGAATCATGTAGCCAGGAAAGGGTCAATCACCTTCTCAGCCTTGGACTTCCCCCCCAGGACCATTTCCCTAGAAAACAAGGAATTTTAATGCTTCAATGGTACCACTCCTTACCGACTCGACCAAGATTACGCCAGGTGTCTCAAAAGGTTTATTGTCGCTCCACTCTGCACCCACTACCCCTAAGTTCTCATCAGTCTTCCTTAAAGTCTGTTTATACCTCAATAACTCTGCCCTGTACTCTGCATCTGATTTGTGCAGTCCTTTGTGGCTCCACCACTGCTCCTCCACAAAATCCAGCAGCTGGTCACCCACGTCAATCTCCATCTCATCCAATAATTAAAACACACGCACTAAAGCCTAACCTAACCCCTATTCTCCACTCTCCTCAACCCCGTAAGTAATTGACTACTCCAGGGCTCAGATCCCCAAAGTCCCGGTCCAGATCTCCAACTATCAACCCCTGTAGGCGTCAAGTAACCTACCCCATGCCAAACCCTAATCGTAATAGTCCAAAAACCCCATAAAAATTATATCAAGACTGTGTTCTCATAAAAGGACACCTACTTTTCTCTTTTTTATTATTTTAATAATAAATATTTTATATCTAATTTAAAATTGTACATGACATTCATAAAGTTATTGTGTATAGATATCCTTTAGATTGTGCATTATATGTTCGAAATATTTCTCCATATATATCATGGATTGTGGAATTTCTTTTAACTTGTCTATTAATTTATGTATATGTGCATTAAAAACATATATGTATTTGCAATTTATAAACCATTTGGTTTATATGTCATAAAAGGTTTGTGTTTTTCATATATAATGAATTTGCAATTTATAATTCACTTAACTTTACTTTTGGTTTATATGTCATAAAAGGTTTGTGTTTTTTTTTTTATATATAATCATTTGGTTTATATGTCACAAAAGGTATGTGTTTTTTTATATATAATGAATTTGCAATTTATAATTCTAACTTTTAATAATATCATATAAAGTTTTGGTTTATACATCATAAAAGGTTTGTGTTTTTTTATATATAATGAATTTGCAATTTATAATTCACTCAACGTTTAATAATATCATATAAAGTTTTGGTGTATATGTCACAAAAGGTATGTGTTAATAATATCATATAAAGTTTTGGTTTATATGTCACAAAAGGTATGTGTTAATAATATCATATAAAGTTTTGGTTTATATGTCACAAAAGGTATGTGTTTTTTTTTATATATAATGAATTTGCAATTTATAATTCACTTAACTTTTAATAATATCATATAAAGTGTGGGCATCATTTTAAGTATCATGCATGGCTATGCATTGGTTTTCTTTATGTTTCCCTTCCCTAAAGTATCATGCTTAAAAAGCTTATATCATGTATTTGTATTGTGTATATGATTGACTTGTTATATATGTTATGCACGGCTTGTTTGCCACACATTGTGGAGGATCCTCTCACTTGTGTGTTATGCATTTATGGTTCATATAGCTACTGTGCCAAATACATGATTCCTACTTTAATAATAGAAGTTGAGTTGGAGATTTATTACAAGTTTCGTTTATTCTCTTTTGCTTATTTCGTTTATCCTTCATTGAGTTGGCTTCCTTTTTCTCTTTGGAGTGTACGCTTAAGCTAATTTTGATACTTTGTTGGTCTAGCATATCCGACTCCTTTTCTACTAGGCATCACTTAACCAGTAACTATAATATTATATTAATGGGATAATTTTAACCCAAGTAGTTTATGAAGATTTCTTTTATTAACGGATGAGTTGGTTGGCCTAATCAAATCTCGAGTTACTTTACTTATAGTTTTGAATTAATAAGACAAGGCACGTCACCTTGATGACATGGCATATCCAATACGCTTCCAGATTAATAAACTCGCTGGATTCATGTTGAGATTCCTAATCATTAATGATGTGGCAAAAATCCGACTTGGTTTCTTTCTTTTTAATTAGCTTTATGTGTGGTCTCTTCGTAAACTCTTTGTTGGTTTAATTCATTGTTTATGGAAGGTAGGTAGGCAGGCAGGTCTGAGACTATAATATATTACAGTATGATATGATAATCTATGCCAGAAAAAGCAGGCAGGTCTGGAATAATGAATACAATACATTACAATCTGATGTGATAATCCATGCCAGAAAAACACTCATAAATAACATTTGGTATCTGATTATGATTTAAGCTATGATAAATATGGTATCTATTTATGATTTAAGCTAAAATTTGGTATGTGATTATGATTTCGTATCCGTGGGAATGAGGAAAAATGGAGATCACATCACTTGTGATGCCATCAGCATATCATATAACGCTTGTAGTATGCTACGATATTGCTCAGATCTTGCTGACGCTTGGATACTCTCCTTGTCCTTCAGGAGCCGAAGCTTCTCCAGCACTCACGATTTGATCATCCTCGCGAGAATCTCCGTCCAAGCCGGAGCAATCGATGGCCACTTGGTTCCTGAAATTCATCAATGCCCTCCCACAGCAGATTTCCTTGGATTCTATCACTGATTTCTTCAGTTCAAAGGCTGCTAATTCATCGAAATTCTGCTGCTCCGGATTAATTATCAGCTCCTTGTTAATGGATATTGCATACCTAGAGTGGCCTGATAATTCCTGGCTGTTGCAGCTCTCATCCGAATCCCTCTTTGGTATCTTCACAATCTTTCCCGTCTCCTTTGCTTTACCCCATACCACCGCATATAGACCTCCAACAATCAGAATCGAACCCATGACACTGCATGCAACAACGCACAACAATTTCTTATACATACCAATATTTTCACATTCAACAACTTTGAAACGGTATAATTATATGATTCAAACCTTCCCAAATGGAGTTTCTCGTCCAGGATTATGGAGCTCATGATTGCCACGATTATAAGTAACAGTGGACTAAAAACTGTCACAAACAGAGGTCCTTTTTGGCGAATACACCATGTCATTATACAGAATGCCATTCCGGATGCCACAACTCCCTGCACAGACTCGACAGATGTTAATACACCAATATAGATGCAAACATTAAATTCACATACAAATTATCGCCAATATATATAATATCCAACGTACCGAATAGACTGAAGTCACAAGCTTGATATCCCACCCTATAACCCACACAGAAGGATGATCTCGTTCAAAAATTAGGGTTAGAACAGCTGATTGTATAGTGGCCAGAAAACACATTAGTGTTGTGCTAGAATACTTTGCCGGATATCTTTTACTCAGTCTAGCCTGTAATCAACCAAGAAAAAACCCTCCTTACAAAATTAGGTACAGCCGTCTCCCTTGCCCTATATATATATATATGAGACTGAAATTTTTTACAGTTAGTCATATTCACATTGTTGTTGACCTAATTTTTTATATATATAGAAACTTACCTGTATAATAAACCAAGATGACCAACTAATGCAGCTGGCTACAACTAACACGGAGCCCTTGGTCAAATTCTCAGAATCGGATCCATTCTTATTGGCGTTGCCTTCGCCTTCTCCTAAATGTAAAGGTGATGACCATAGGTTTATTGGTATTCCTTTGTATAATGTCAGAAGCATAGCTCCACCCACGCAGATTAAGGTTCCCAATATCTTTGCCTGACCAGCTAGGCTTCTTATCCCAACTCTTTCCAATCTATGACAAGTTCAGAAATTTTTCGTCAGATAACGAAATTGAAAACTCAGATTCATTAATGGTATTGTCGAAGACTGTGAGAGATCTTCATACGATTACCCGAAAGGAATAGCCATGAGAAAAGTTACAGCAGGTAACATGTTGCTCAGTGCACATGCAAATGTTGCTGATGTATAACCCAGACCTGCATAGTAGAAATTCTGGTTCAAAGTGGACCTGTACATACATAGACTACAGAATTAATCCCAAAAGCAATGACCTATTTGCAGAGTAGGAGAAGGTTTAAGTCTATGAATAATTACCCAAACAAAGCGCTGAGAAAAATCTCGCAGAACACTCGAAATGTGAGAACTGGCCTTGTATTCCTGCATCAAATAAAAAAAAATACACAATTTTTTTTTATATGAACTAATTCGATAGAATCTTTAGCAGCCATGTTCAGTATACATATTCGTCTTGCAATATTCTACACTAACCTTTCCAAAACATATGCAAAAGGCATTAATACCACAGTGGCGACGGCATGTCTGTAGACTACCAACACAAAGTGAGACATTCCTTGATTAAGAGCAACTTTGGAGATTATATTCATCCCAGCAAATCCAAATTGAACAGATATCATAGCCAGAGATGGCTTTGATTTCTCATAGAATGCCCATATACCCTTGTAGCAGCTACCCTCTGCTTCTGCCATGGATTGCGGTGTAATTTATCGAATTACACCTCCACGAAATTGCAAAACATTAAAATTTATGGACATTAAAATGAACTGAACTGCCTCGTACGCTGTGCGTGTATATATATAGAGAGAGGATGGCAATAGAGCGAATAAATTTTTACAGAATTTGGAACTAGCAACAAGGAAAGCAACGAAATAATTATGAGAATGAGAATCCGAACGGCGAGAAGATCAGATGCGATTGAGGTGGGCTCCACATACGTTTAATTCTCCTACGCCTAAATATCTTTCTGATGTGGCAGATAAACATGTGGCGTTGTGCTTTGCTTGCCATCGCATTTGAGCAGTAAAAAAGGGCGTGTAAGATACAACAATCTGTCCCTGCTCATTCAAAGCTAGAAAAAAGCAAACAATTTGTGTGTGAGCAAATGCCTGAACAGCTGGCCACTCGTATCAAAATTTCAGCTTAAACCGGGGCACCGTTAGTGTGTGAGGAGCGAGGAATCCAACTGGATTTGCTCAATATTTTATACAATCTTCTACACGCATGCAGCGTCTTATCAATCAATAGTTCTATAAATTCATAGAGTTGGTGAAATAATTACGTGTGATATGAAGTGCACTCCGCTGTCCTCCCTTTCATTAACTCTTGTTTTATGTTTAATTTCCACTATCTGAATCGATATTTGTTGATGCCACATATTCACAGGTTGTTTTGACACTATTGAAAGTGAAACCATGCCAGATGTTAGCAACACTGTGCCATACGTAACTACGAACCTCGAGCCCGCTTTTCGCGGTCACACTTCATTAATATTGTCGCTTTCTGTTCAAGTAGAAAATAAGTCTTTCACCTAACGGCTACATGTCCAAGTGGAAAAAAAACTGGTAGATTTCCCCCATTTTATATTTTTAAGTTGACCACATTGTTCTAGAGAGATATATTCCTTGGCTCGTCTAAAGTTGAATATGACAGAAGATTCCCATCCTATGATTAAGGTTGCAAATGAAAACAGAGACGAGAAATTCTCAAAGGATTATTTTATCTTATTCTCCATAGATGCTGCTGGTGATATTAACAAGTTTTCTCCCACATGGATCCACAGCAATGTCAACAAAAGCCTGTGCTTAAAATATGCAAAGATATATGTTCTTTCTATTCTGTTATGTTATAATTGAAAAATAAAAAAGAACTTCAAAACGTGAACAGCAAGTAGGGATGAGAAAGTCTCAAATTATTATTTTAGCTTATTCTCCATAGATGCTGGTGGTGATATTAACAAGTTTGCTCCTGCAATGTTGAAAAAAAAAAAAACTGGAATGTTAAAAAAAAAACTGTACTTCATAGATGTAAAAATGAAAATGTGTAAGTTTCTACATTTAATCATGATAATGGGTTAAACTTTTTGAAAAAACTATATGAAAATTTATAAAAATTTCAAAAGTTTAAAATGAAACCTCCACCCATCCTCATAAACCAATAAAACTTATTCAAAAATATTTATTGTTTAATCAAAACATAAATATTCAATAAATAAACATAAAAATCAATAAGAATCCCTTTTTCTTTTGTTACCAGTTAATTGTAGCCCAATCCGATTCGCTCTCCGACAAAGAAAGAAAACTTATTCGCTAATTTGTATGAAAACGAGACAGTACTTTATGCTGGTAACGCCGTCATCTTGGATGGTATTGTTTTTATATGCATGGTATAGATTTTACACATTTGATAAGTAAGGATGATGATGAATGTGTTATATCAAATGATTTTTTTTTTTTTTATATTTTTTTGGGGATATTTGTTCAAAATTTGGTGAGAAATTGTTAGTTTTATGGATTTATCTGTGATTATTTCTGTATAATTTGAGTTCCCTACGGATTTATCACATGCTGAATCCTCAGAAGTATCCTCAGCTGGGTAATGTTGTGTCTTGAGTTTTTTCCTCAAAAAATTGATCTCAAGGAAATTGAGTTTTTGTGTTCTTTTCAAGATCTAGGGGAATTGATAACTAGTTATGATTATCTAGATCAAACCCATATTCAAATCTTACTGACTATCACTATAAGCCTTAGACTAGTGTCAATAACCAACAAGTCAAAGTCTATAGAACTTATGACCTAGCAAGAATCTAGTTCCACTCCGTAGGAACTCCTATCCTTCTAACCTTATCACAAAAAGTCAAGAACTTTTCATTAAAAATCTTAATTCTTCTAAATAAATTAATAAATTAGTGAAATGAATGCCCACATCCCACTTTTTTTTAATTAAAAAATATACAAAAGTGTAATGGTAAAATCAAGCCCTTCTTCAAAATTCCAATTCTTCATTTATTTCACACTCTTCTGCATTCAAAATATTAAATCATTTTGAATTTTTGAATTTTTAAAATACTAAATTCAAAATAAATAATACTAAATCATTTTGAATTTTTACCAATTTCATTTTTATAAATGAATAGACATGAACAATGATAAACATACATATAGGCCATAGATTAAATGTAGCTGTGAGATATATATTTATTATTTAATTTAATTTATTAATATTATAAAATCTAAATTTATTAATGTCAATTTAATTTTCAAATGATAATGTTAGTTTTATGTAACGTGCATCTTGTCTATTTTTCTTTTTAAATCATATATGTCGGCTCATTTATCTTTAATAAATTCAAGTCTCTCACTTTATAAAAGATAAATAAAGTTTAATATTTCTATTACATATTTTAGATGACGTAAATAAAGTATTAATATCTCTATAACATTATTTTTTATATTTTTACGTCAATTGATATAAGGATTTCAAAGATCGATATCATTAAAAAGACCTCAAATTAGTTTATCATACCACATTGAGATGGTTTATTATACAAACGATTACAATCCACAATTTAGTAACAACCACGTAGTTCATGACATTTTAAACAAAGTAATTATTTACCAACAAAGAATTGTATCAATTACGGATGATTTTCTTTTTTTACTAACGAAGAATTGTCTCAATTACCAATGATAAAAGGGAACATCATATTGCATATATTCCATTAGTATCAAAAGCCCTCCTAAACCAAAATGTTTGGATAGCTTGCATATTTGAAGAGTATTGCTAGTTTTGGAAAATCCATTTATGATCAAGCTTGGATGGCATTAAAAGGAAGATGAGTTAGGGGCTTTACAGGGTCACGCTATACAACATCACATCCTCCTCTAGTATACAAATTAGAGAAGGACCCTCCATATATCCTTTTTGCTATAAGGAAATGGAGTTTTAGAGTATAAAACAAGAATTATATGTATTTTTTTATTTTTTTTAAAAGATAAAATCAGAACTGTATTCTTAAAACAGGATGATTTTAAATTGAAATATAAAATTTTGTCATTTGTGTAGAAATTTTAAAAAACATAAAATATTATTATTTGTGTAGAAATTTTATCAAAATGTGGGATTCAAAGTTAATACAAAAACAAAACAAAGATGTAAAGCAATTGGTCTTTATTTTTCTTTTTAAGTTATGTAATTTGCAACTGTGTTTTGGCCCTCATCAAATTTCTTTAAAGTGTATTGTTTTGTTATTCGATTTTTCTATTTGTAGATAGCATAACATTCTTGATATAGACTTGTTAAGTAAAATTGTATGCTCACAAAATTGTGATATAGATATAACATAACAAAATTGTATGTTCACACCATTAAAAGTCATGAATTTTGAATTGTTTGTTTTATTAGTTAACTCATCATATATATGTAATTCTTTTGTATTTAGGACATATCAAAAATTAAATTATTTGACTAGGTAATCATAGTGCGTGTTACCTCCCAAATTAGCATCCTTTGTAGATGTGCTAATGAAGATAACCATAACACGTGAAACTCATTAGTGTCACTTTAGCACAGTTTCACCTTCACTTTAGGCTAGCTCCTTGAATCTACGAGAGGTATCTCAATCCATGGAATCGAACCTATATAGTACCTCAGAGTAGATTATGATACAATTCACGTCCAAAACATACACCTCGATATATGATTAGATCGACAAGTGCCAATAAAGTAGCCAAATTCCTAAAGAATATTCAACTAGGAGCTAGGGAAATAAATACCACAACATAAAGAGAGTTCTAGGAGTTAATTAAGTGCTAATATCTTAAATAAATGTTCTACAGAAAAAATATAAATCAGCACTATGATGTCACTCTTCAGATGAAGAAACAAGTACCTTTTAGCACACACAAGTTAGATCTAATGGTATAAACCAAGAAAAAATGATATGTTTGAGCTTCCTCTTGATTATATGTTGTAAACTGGACTAGCTTGTTGCTATTCACAAACCCCAAGTATGCTTAAAAGTACTTGTAATGATAAACGTTGGGTACTTTGGATACACAAATGAATAAACTATGTAAAAATAGCCTAGAAAGGAACGATTCCAACTGTAAATGAATAACAACTATGCAATTATCCCAAACTTGTAAAGAGAGGTGGTGAATTCCCCTAGTGTTTCACCAAAAATCTCCAAAAAGTAAAATAACAACTATGAACCACCTAGGAGATAAATTTCACACTTAGGAAGGGTTATATATCCTTTATAAAAGATCCAAAACTGAAATATAAGCTAAGGTAGGGTCAGAATCCACCTCCACTTTTATTTTCTTCAATTTAACTTCCATAATTATAAACCTCTTAAATCAGCCCACAAAATGTTAGATAAAATACTTAAGAAGAAATGTGTGGGGCTACTTTTCTAGGTTAAAGATCAACAATTTACGCTAAAATAGGACATAAAATAAAGCACTTTGATTTTTAAGATATTTTGTGGTTGGTTGTTGAGATATAAAGCTCGTAGTCCCTTGTCTAATCAAGACAAACCATGAAAACGAATTCCCTACAAGAAGGCCTTCCTCAAGGGAATAACCTTCACCAAAAATCAACAAAATATTGGAAATAATACTTTAAACTCTTGCGAAGGAGCATACAACTAATCAAGAAAAAGAGATAATCACTTAATTTTTTTTTAAGGAAGATGGAAGAGATACAAACCCTATATGCCCTCCTTCCAAGTAGCTTATTAACTCCTCAATGGATCAATCTTTCTAGCTTTAATAGAAACTTGTATGTTCACAGTAGTCTTGAAGTACCAAGTACTAGCACTCTTTCTGTCTTGAACAATTTCAAAGAAAAACAAATTGCTACTCAAACTTATGGTAGCTCCTTCATTAAATTTTGGGAAGGGATGATCGAGATTCCATATGTAAGAATTTGGGTGAAAATTTTGGGAGGGGATGATCGAGATTCCATATGTAAGAATTTGGGTGAAA
>ML838436.1:17430-35017 GCA_009831015.1 Picea engelmannii | reverse complement strand
CCCCCCCCCCCCCCATGTTTTTAAAGAGGTGTTATTCCTCTATTTTTGTTTGAAATAAATTATGAAAATATAGTTTTAAATATAAAAGTATATTCACAAAGAAAAGTTTTTGAGAGAATGACCATGAATATTTTAAATCTATAGAGAGATTTATGGATCCCAACTATGTGTGGAGTTTTGGAACATCTAATGTTTTGAGTGGACACTCTTTTACATCGTAATAACTTCTTATGTCCTTGATGATGGGTGGAGTGTCCTCTTGAAATCTTGGACATTTCAAAACTCCACACACAGTTTGGATCGAGAAGTCTCTCTAGGTTTATGGCTAATTGTGCAAACATGCATACACAAAATCTTTTAAAGCCTGAAATATAATATCTATGCAATATTATACAAAAATAGGGAAACCATCATATGAAATTAACATATTCATCATAGTATAAATAATATTTTGTCACATTCATAAGAAAGAAAAATATAAGTCCAAAATGCATTGAACTTTAAAAGAGTATATCACTTAAATATGTAAGAGAATATGATAGGCACACTTCAAAAATATCATACTTGGAAATTTGAAGTTTGAGAAATCATTAAAGTTGCACCTTGAAATAATTATCTAGGGAGTTCAAAAATAAAAGTTTCGTTTTAGAATATAATATAAATCAAAATATAGCATTCATCTAAACAGACTAGGATGGGGCTCCCGTGGACCTTTGAAAGACAGATTTGGACTTGGAAGAAGAAGAAGAGGAAAACAATCATATATCTGTTATGGGTTCTCAAAGAATAAAAAGACACAACTCGATTTCTGAATGAGATGTATGAAGGATAATAAATTATGAAAGGTGAACGCTTTAGTTACTATGATGGAATCTCTCCTCTTTTCATCTACCTACAAGTGTGTCTTTATACTCTCCTTCATTGGAACTATGATCCAGATTTATGAGAAGAACGAAATGAAAACATGGATATATAATATTAACAAAAAGACACAATGAATAATAATAGAGATACAATAAAACTTGACTTCTATTAAATAAGAAATAGAATGAAACTGTAAAATGCAGACTGAAACAAGCTTGCTAGAATGGTGGAATATTATCTCTGAGAAGATATGTGACGACTACGCTCATTTGCAAGAACATGAGTACAATGAGGCTCCAAAATCCTTTTAAAATCAAACATGAATGCCAAAACCCTAACATCCAAAAACCTAACCCTAGGAGATGGAGCGCCAAAATTCATGTGGACCCTGTTGGGGCAAGTTGGTACACCAACATCCCAGGGTCATAACTTTTACATATGATCTTCGTTTTAGGTGCATGATAACCCATTGGAAAGGTCCATCCGAGGAATATACATTATGTTGTCACACTCTAAATTAGTTTACTATGTGACTGTGGTGGGACCAAAAAATGTTTTTTAGGGCCTCATAACAACCCCAAAATTTTAGGACCTAAAAATCTATAAAAAAACTACGAAGATGAAAACTGAAACTACCAAGATGAAATATGTATGTGATCCAATTGGAATAGGTGGGTGGCCAACGATATCCACCTGGATCAATCCTCCCCCCTTGGGAATAATATTTCTCCATTGTGTTGAGGTCCCCCATCAGATGAGGAAATTTATGTTGAATTTGGCCCCAGGTGAGGAACTTGCCTTGGTGCAAGAGTTTTCCTGCTTTGACAACATGATAAAGTTGAAACTTCTGTTGGCGAGTTCCCTTGACCTGAGTGTCCAAGACCTGATCATTAGATTCTTTTTCCATGCAGTCAGGGTTGAGATATGTCGGTGTCAACTGTTCTGCTACCTTTGAGGTTTCCAATTATTGTGGAAATGGTCGAAGGAGGTCCACATTAAACACTAGGTGCAAGCCAAGGAAGGGGGGAATGTTGAGCTCAAAAGAATTGTCACCCACAACCTTGGTGATGGTATAAGGTCCATAGCGGAGTGGATGAAGCTTTCTATGAGGTGCTGCAAGGCGTTCTTTTTGCAAGTGCAACCAAATTTTATCTCCCACATGAAACTTGTGTGGCACCCGATGTTGATCATGACACTGCTTGTATTTGGCATTGGATTTCTACAAAATATTCTGAACTCGTTGGTGGATTTGTTGGATTCATTCAATGAACTAGGTGGATTTTTCGGCTTCGGTTTTGTCTTGGGATGATTATTCCTGTGTCGACGTAAGGGGTAGTGAAACATCCATGGCACCCAATGGTTGAAATCCCAACCCCACCTGAAAGGGGATGTGTTCGGTTGAGATATGTATGGATATGTTGTAATTGTGCTAAACATAGGGAACACTATCATCCCATGTGTGCGGATTCTTGGAATTATACATGCACAAAATATGCACAATCATCATGTTGACGACCTCGGTTTGGCCATCCGTTTGGGGCTAGAAGGTTGTGGATTTGGTGATATTGGTCTCCAGTCGTGACCAGAGGCTCCACTAGAATGTGATGAAGAACTGGTTGTACCGATCAAAGATGATGGTTTTTGGTATCCCAAAATGTACCCAGACTCGTTCGAAGAAGATCTTGAAAGTGGGCTCTGTTGCGATGCTCTTCTTGCAAGCAACCATAATCGCCATCTTGGAAAATCGATCAACAACCACGAAAACAAAGTCATTTACCTTCTTGGTTGAAGGAAGTCCCAACATGTAGTCCATCGAGATGGATTCCTAGGGCCTGTCAGGAGTAGGAAGATGGGTGTACATGCGTTGTTTCTTAATGGTCGGTTTGGCAATGACACAAGCCATGTAAAACTTGATATAATTGCTAACAACCTGTTGTAGTTTAGGGTAATAGAATGGTTGTTGCAAAACTCCCATTGTCTTCTCCAGGTCGAAGTTTCATGCCACCCTACTATAGTGAGCTTCCCAAATCAGCTTCGCTAGCTCTCTTGATGGAATGCAAAGATGTCCCAGATGGCACAAAAACCCATCATGCAGATGAAAATCAGTGAAAATTGTGTTTGTGCCCAACATTTGGTAGGTAGTGACGAAGTCAAGATCTCGCTCATAGAGTTGGGGCCATCCGAAGGTCTCATTTCTATTGGAGTGTCACACCGTGGTTTGTGCAACAACTGGAGGATGGCTAAGGAAATCAATGATGCGGTTGGTGCTCCTTGTCTTATACTTGATGTTGACATGGAACCGTTGCAAGTATGTGGACCACTTCTAATGGCGGTCATTCTGCAATTTTCCTTGTGTCTGCATGAACTGCAGAGGCTTATGATCATTGTGGGTGACTGTCTCCTTCCTGAGATTTTAATGCCTCCACTGGTGACAAGCTTGTACAATGGAGTACATTTATTTTTTGTAAGTGGGGTACTTACATACAATATATAATAGTGTCTCACTATGATAGGACACAGGATGTCCATGATGAGTGAGAACTGTGCTGACAACATAGTCTGAAGTATATGTCTCAATATCAAATGGTTTTTGTAGGTTGGGTAATGAGAGCATCGAGGATGAACAAAAGAACTTATTTAAATCATTGAACGCTTTCTATTGCAATTGGCCCCACGTGAATATTTCCTTGCCACCTCCCCTGGTAACTTGGCTAAGGGTTGATGCAATGTGGGAGAATCCCAACACGAACCTGCGATAGAAATTGGCAAGGCCTAAGAAGCTCCGGAGCTTAGTGAGTGTTCTCAGGGATGTCTAGTCATGGATGACCTAGATTTTTGTTGGATCGACATGCACCCCATGCTCATAAACAATGTATCCTAGGTATTGGACCTTGTTCATGTTGAAGGAACATTTTTCCAAATTTGCATATAACTTGTGTTGGCGCAGAGCGTGTAGAACCTGTTGAATGTGTTGCAAGTGTTCTGCCCAATTCTTTTTGAAGATGAGGATGTAATCCAAATAAACTACCAAAAACAAATTGGTGAAATACTATAAGATAACATCCATAATCCTCATGAAATTTGCTGAAGCATTTTTCAAGCCAAAGGACATGACCAACCATTCAAAAAGACCTTCTTTGGACTTGACGGCAGTCTTCCATATGTCAGTCTACTCTATTGGGATCTGGTGGTAGACAGAATTCAGATCAATATTACTGAAGTATTTGGCCCCCTTGAGCTGGTCAAGGATCTTGTCAATTCGGGGAATTGGGTACTGGTTCCTGAATATGATTTTATTTAGGTCCCGGTAATCAATGCAAAGTCACCAGGACCCATCTTTCTAGTCCACAAGCACGATTGGGCTTCCACAAGGTGATGAACTTGGGTGGATGTGCCTCTTTTCGATAAGCTCTTGGATATAGCACTTGATTTCCTCATTTTATGAAAGAGAGTAGTGATAGATTGTCCCATTCGATAAAAGTGCGTTGAGGGTAATATCGATTGAGTGTTTGACCTGACAATGCATAGGTACCCTAGTGGGTGAGGAGAAGATGTATTTGCACTCTTCCATGACCTTATCCACTTGCTTCTGTTGCATGGAGAGACTTGTCGTGGAGGCCATGGATGTGGCTGAAACTTTCTACTCCCTCTAAGAGAAAATCACAAAGAAGACAAACTTCACAATCTGATAGATGAGATTCATGCATTTCTTGGCAGAGATAAAGGAAATGGCGATAGATGGGACTACCTATGGTATCATGTATAATTTCTTGTCCAAATAAGGTTGGGCCAAAAGAACATAACAAACTTCAAGGGGGGAGACATAACAAAATACCTCATCTTTGAAGGGCTTGATGTCGTAGGCTAGGCAACATTGTTGGGTGATGTAGAGATCACTCCCTTGGCGGAGCCATCCGATGGTGTACGAATATGGGTGTGGTGATGTCGGAAGATCCAACTGCTTGATGACCTCTGCTGATATGAGGTTCTTCTGGATACCACTATCAATGATGAAGTGAAGTGGATTACCATTCACCCAAATATGTGAATGAAAGACATTATCACATTCCTCTGGATCATTAGGTTCATCGGGATAGACCTTGGTGGTGGTATCAATGGTGGCACTGGGTTATGCATCAATGATCCATATCCCTTTTTATGGTTCTGACTCCGAGTCGGAGTATGAATATGATTCATAGGCTTTCACCTCGGCCATCGATGACTAATTTGAGAGACATTCAATAGTGTTATTACATGAGATCTTATGGAACTCACACCATTTACCAATGTTTTATTTGTCTTCCCATTGTCCTTGTTTGTTTTAATTTTCGTTTGGTTTTCATGAGGCTTCCCATCCTTTCTCTACCACTTGTTTTGTAGGTTGGGGCCGTCTTTTCCCTGCTTCTACTGTGTGGGATTTGCAGACTCAAATTGCCATGTCTTCTATTTAAGCTTCTCCTCGATTTTGATAGCATATTCATAGGCCGCGCCCAAGGATGAAATGTCCAAAAAATCCATTTTTGTCTGGATGTATCTATGTATACCGCTTGGTACTTGAGCACCAGATGTCACTCAAAATATTTGATACTAATATTGGTGCACAAGGTATGGAATACATTGGTGAACTCTGGCACTATTTGGTCCCTTTCCTGCCACAGTGTGGTCCATCTTGTATATAAGTTGTCATAACTTCCAACATGGTAGTATTGTTCCTTAATAACATCCATGAAGGAACCCCAAGTGGGTGCAACTAGAAATAATGTAGATCCCTTTGTTTCCTTTTGCTCACATAAATTCTCCCACCAATATTTGTCATGGGGACGACCTTGAGGATCACAAATGTAATATGTTTTCTATCGAAAAAGTTATGGACAAAAAAATACCCTTCTATAAGGTTTAACAATTTATCTAGAACATTTGCATCTATTTGACCTTCAAATATAGGAATATGAAAATTGATATGTACCTTGAAGGGGGTGGTGGCTCCTCTTGAGGTATATCCATCTCATGTCGACAGTCACCGAAGGATTTGTGCAAATTTGTCCATCATCTCGTCCCTCTGTCGCTCGGGGGTTTCCTCGAGAAACATTTTGAAATCATCTCCTATCTCGTCGTCTTTCTTTTCTCCCACCATGGAAGGTTCCTTGGGCATGTGAGAGCAGTTGTCCCCAAGAGAAACAAGCTCAAGGCCCTACTCTCTATAACCTGACCTCGTTGGGGAGATGCACTAAAAATGACACAGAGCAGACTGATCTGATACCATTGAATCAAATTTATGACCAGAACGAAATGAAAACACATATTTATAATATTAACATAGATACATAGTGAATAATAACAGAGATATAGTCAAATATGACTTCCATTAAATAAGAAATAGGATGAAACTACAAAATGCAGACTAAAAAGAGCTTGCTAGAATGGTGGCAACTTATCTCTAAGAAGAGATGTGATGGCTACAATCATTCTCAAGAAGATGAGTGCAATGAGGCTCCAAAATCCTTTTTACATCAAACATGAATGCCAAAAACCTAGACATGCAAAAACCTAACCTTAGGAGATGAAGTGCCAAAAGTCATGTGGGCCCCGTTGGGTTAAGTTGGTACATCAACTTCCCGGGGTCGTAACTTTTGCATACAAACTCCCTTTTAGGCGCACGATAGTCCGTTGAAAATTTCTATCCAAGGACTACACATTATTCCATCACACTCTGTCCTTGTCTATAGTGATATTTTGGGGGGCCCAAAAAATGTTGTTTAGGGCCTCAAAACGACCCTGAAAGATTAGGACCCGAAAAGGTAGAAACAAACTGCTAAGATGAAAATTGAAACTGCCAAGATGAAATCTGTATGTGAGCTAGTTGTAATAGGTGGGTGGCCACCGATATCCACTTGGATCAAACTAATTGATTAGTTACAACTGCTTCTTCTTGATCGGATTTAGATATTTTATTTAAGTTTTTCTTCAACCAATTCTCAATGTATTCTCTCATTGGTGCCATGGTTATTTATTTCCTTTATTTAATATCAAACAATGAATTTTTCATATCCTCAAAGTCGATCGAAAGTTGATGAAGGGTGTCCTAAATGTCTTCATTTTTATTAACATAAATGACCAATCAACTTTCAACCCATGTTTCTAAATATTTGATTAAGTTGTTGAAATTTTCAGTTAATGCAATCTTTAATGAGTCCAACTTCTCCTCCATTTGTTCTTTTGACAAGAGTATCAAATTTAGTATTAAATGTGGGTCCTCCACATCTCTAGTTGACACAGCTAAATCCAAGTCAATTAATTTCAAATACAATTCTCCTATTTTCACACTTATAGCATCATACTCAGCTAACATTTCTTTTAAATTCTGTATTATCTTTAAACAACATGCCTTGAGTTGTTTTATACGAATTGTCAAAAGAAAATCCTCTTTTTTTCTATGGAACTCTCTAAGACTTAAAAATTTTGCAACAAAAGGAGAAATGGCCCCTTTGTAAAATTCTTCATCATTTTCAAGATCAACTTGAAGATATTGCCTAAAATTTGTCATTCTTAAGCCTAAGGAAACAAATCTTGTTGCCAATTCCCATGTTTCAAGAATTAGGGAAATTCTCTTTTGGATACTTTCTTTGACATACCTCCTGATGGAAGCAAGTAGACTTGATGTTCCTTTTAGTCTTGAGCTTGACTCTAGTATGCCCTTGATACTTCTCCAAGGTTGTATGGTGGCAATTGGATTGGAGAATAAGGGTGGAGGAATCAAATCATTTTCTAATTATGTAATTCTATCCTTTAAAATGACATTTTTATTCTTTATATCTCCAATTGACATTTTTAGGGATTCTCCTATTGCTTCATGAATTTATACAATTTTGGAGGGTGGAAGACCATTAAAGTCGAGTTCTGAGTTCCATTTTCCTTGAATATTCTTATTTTTTGCATTGATTTTATCAATAACTAATTTTCTTCATTTTTTGTCAAATGTGACACTGTGTAGGGTCAAAGATTCCTCTTCAAATATGATTGGATCTTAAGTGGCCAATTATGTTTCAATTCTCTACTCTCTTGTATCCTCTATTCTTCACCTACAAATTCAATATCTTTAATATTTTCATCAAGATCGATGTCTTCCAAGATGATTTCCTCTTCAAGTATTCCATCACTTTCTCCCTCTTTATTTGTTCCTCTTTTCCCCTTTCTACTGACTACGAGTTTGTGTGGCCCTTCTATCTTTCCCTTAGGAGGGTTTTGTTCATTTTTTCCATCAAAATTATCCATCGAGGACTTCCTGTCGAAGTTCGCCTTTGACCAGCCTGTCGAAGTCCCAAAGATGGTCAAACATGACCAAGGTTCTTCAAAACTTGGTCAAGGGCCAATAGGCCCCCAACACTCACCTGTGACTCATCCTGAGTCACTCTGATCTGGGTAGCTTTGCCTCAAAGTCCTCGAGATTATCTCAAGATGCCTCAACCTGCTTCTTCTACATATATTCCTGCTCAGTGAACTCATGAATAATTTTCTTGGTCATAGGTTCTTCCAAGAACTTTTCTACTGTGGTGACCATTTGTTCTAGTTGTGCACCTTGTCCTTAAATCTCCTAAAAAAGTGTGCAATCTTGATCCTATACTGGCTAGAGCCTCTGGGTCACTTCCATGAATTTTCTCTGGATGGCATGGACTTGTTGCTCAACCGTGCATTTTTCTTGGGATCTTTTCATCCTCTCGACCACTGAAAATGGATTCAGTTGTGCCTGCACTGGTACTGCTCACTGATTTTCTTCATGGAGCTGTGACTCCAGTGTCCTTAGTTTAGGCTCCTCTACAAGGCACTCATAAGTTTGTGCACTTCGAATGATGAGCTATTTTCATTCTAAGGCCAATGCCTTGATTCTCTGGACTGCGCTCCAGGTAGTTTCTTCTCTCTGGCCTCACACTTCCTGCGGAGTGCTTGGAAATTCTTGTAACTCCAGTTCTTCTACTCTTTCTTGGAGCTGATGAATGGCTTCAACAAGATTCCCTACTTGACTCTCCACTGGTTCTTCTTCCATCTGTTCTAACCCCGTCACAGAGCGAAGTGCTCCAGGGACTGCTTTTTTAACTCCAATCTGCTCCGTGAGCAATTGTTCTTTCTCCTCCTGGATCTTCTCTCTATCCTATGCAAACTTCGCCAGGAGGTCATCTTTTTCTTGTTGTGCAACCCAACATTTCTCTATGGATTCATATTTTTCTTTCTTTAATGCCTCTGTGGCCTACTCTTTTTCTTCTTGGACATGACGAAGGTGAGCTTCAGTCACATCTTCTAGTCTGTGTAGTTGGGCAGGCTCATTTCCCAAATCAATCCCTTCAGATGAAAGAGGCACAATAGACACTCTGCGGCTGGAGTAGAGGGCTTGTTGTATCCCTTTCAACTCTTCTTCAATCCGATCATACATGGTTTCTTGTTTTTATTCATTTCACTGTAAAATATCTTCTGAGGTATCTGATATAGCGATGATGATGAGGTCGATGTCATCCACCGTGAGAACAGTCTGAAACTTGGGCTTACTAGCTTTTGACTTCTTCTGCAATGGAGGTTTCGTCGGGGAAACCTTTATTTTCTTGGATGTCTTAGCCTCATCAATGGGATCCCTAGGCGATGTTACTTCGACCTGATTTTTCTTATCTTCTTCCCCTTTGTCCTCTTCCTTATCTACTTCATCACCTCCTCCCCCTCTAGGTGAATCTGAAGCAGTCTCTTCTGATGCGTTGTTCAGCTCCTGTAACTCTTCCTTCTTCTTCCTTGTGCTATTGTTGGGTGCATAATACTCTTCGCGAGTGACAACAGGGATTCAGATGAGGTCGGGGTCAGACAGTTCTACTTATTCAACTGGTATAAGGAAATCTGCAAGCCATTCCTTGGTTATTTCTTCCATGTCCTCCTCTGTGAGCTTATAATAACTCTGCATCTCTTCTTTGTGTTCGTCTCCATACGTAGTGATATAAATAAAATTTCTATCGGTGCAGAACTTCACAAGGGGCCTGAACTTTTGAAGGGTGTTCAACGTCATGTGAGGGAAAGACTCAATAACCCTCTTCAACTGCAGGTAATAGGTGTGGAACACCGTGTTTGACTGCCATTGTTTAGCCATGTCGCTTGAATACCAGAGCATAGTGAACTTCATAGCTAAGGGTTCTGATGGCTCAATTTCAGGGAAGGTCGCACCTTTCGGCATCTCCCAAGCAACGAAGGTGATGAGGATCAACAACCAACTGAAGTGGAACTCGTAGCCCTGATCTTGAGCTTCACGAAAGTCTTTTTCTAACTGGTTGACGAGGTAGCTCACCCAGTTCATTTGTATCCCTTCAATGCATTTTCGCGCGAGGTCAACAACGAACCCTGTGACCTGTGTGGGTCTGTTCTTCCTTACTAGGTTACCCGGAGTCAACTGGCAAGCTAGGTGCATTTTTCCATTATGGATGGAGGCTACCTTGTAGCCTCACTTCCCCCTCTCCACATCACCATAGTAGCTTTGATTCTCTGCACCAGGGCGTGATCTGCAACCTTCCTTGGATAAAATTCTTGTGTGTCTAGTCCTTGCATGCTTAATTCGGTGATCATATGGATCAACGCTAGATCTATGATGATGCATCTGTCCAACCACAGATAAACTCCATGGAAGAAAGACAACAGGATTTGAACGCATGTGTTAACCTCTTGATTCCTTTCAAAGTGGGGTATCTTCATTACGTTCAGGATGGTGGACCTTGGGATGTCCATGGTCCACGACTGGGGGATTGTCTTTGAATTCTTCTCTGTTGTCTTAGTCAAATATTTATGTGGGGTGAGCATTCCATAGTTCTTGCGATCTCCCAAGTTGAATTAACTGATATTCAACGTCATAATCTGTCCTAACTATGGTCCAACTGCGCGTATCCCCTTCGGGAGGTACGTAGTGATAAATGTGTAGTCGAAGCCCGTTGGGACACTATCACAACTAACCACGCCAACCAGAGGCAGGATGTATTCAGGTAGGATAGATGGGATGAGCTTCATGTTCTCCAAGTCATCGTGATGTTTACTCTATTTTTCTGTTGCAACTCTAGAGGGTCCAGATCTATGTGCAGTCAATGGGGATGCTTGCACTCCTCTAGTTGATGAGGCCTGTACGCCTGTAGAAATCACCTTATCAGCCATGAGATCTATGAGAATTTCTTCGAAGGAATTTTCTCCTGCGTTAATTTCATCCGACATGCACACTCGAGATATGATATCTCAAGTCGGTGAACAAACACTCAATGTAGCAGCATGGGTGGTGAGCTCTTGTAACATACTCGCTACCTAAATCAAAATTTTCGGTCCTCTGTCGGTCTCGAACCCCTAAATAACCATGGAGGCCCAGCGTAAGCTGGCTCTTTCTCTCTCCTTCTATGTTCCCATGTGATCGTGGGTTATGTTCACAGTTCAATTTGAATGCAACGTCTTTTGCATTTCGCGCTTCGGAGCTACAGTAACGTCCAAACATTCGACTCTGCAACTGTCGAACCCCAGCAGGGCTAGCGAGCGACCAATGGGGATGAAACCCTACGGGGTCAGCGAATGGCCAATAGGAACAAACCTCAACAACTGTAGAGAGAAGCCAATGAGAAATGCCTCGTTGCGCGGTTAGGTGGCATACAGGTGGCAAGAGGGAACACGACACAGTGGTCGTCATGACAGGGAGGGACCCCACTTCACACGCCACACTATTCCGGACCCCCCCCCCCCCATTAAAGGAAGAATGGCAAGGGGGGTCCGGANGGCCCCCCCCCCCCCATTAAAGGTATAATGGCAAGGGGGCTCCGAAATGTATCCTCAGCCGTAGATCTGGGCGGGTGGACTCTGGTCATCCAGATCTACTCGCTGCTTATCCTAAATCATAACCATGTCCCGGCTTAAGTTAACGTCTTGTTTCCACATCTAACGGTCATTACAGACCCAAAGATCCTCTGACAGAATCTCTTCCGTTCATCGGGGTTTACCGTCAAGAAAATCTGGACTCTTGATCATGGAGCTCCTGAATCTTCGATAATCTCTCTTCCATCCTTAGCCCCTCCTGGCTATTCCTTCTGGTCCATATGAATGCTCTCATAAGACCGTAGCCTTATATCCTCCTATCGGGGTTTCGGACTTTCTCCTGTCCAAATGCACACGTCCTCAGGATTAGCGATCCATCGAATCCCGACATGCCTTTCATGTGTTAGCCCTCCTGGCTAAGCCTTGGTCCATGCGACCACCTCTCGTATGACCGCAGCCATATACTTTTGTCGAGATTCCTCCTATCAGGGTTTTGACACTCGTGATGTCCCAACAACTTGGTTCACCGATCCCCGATTCCCGACACGCTCCACTACTGCCTTAGCCTCCCGGGATAAGTCTTTAGTCCACGTGACCAATGTCCCCGTGACCACAACCTTACCTCTCGTCGGGGTTTCGGACTTCGGAGTTTCACCATGTATGGACTTCTCGTCCACGTTATTCCCGATTCTCTGAGTCCCGACTGGCTGACAACTGGCTCCCACTTATTAGAGTTTCACAATTCCAAAATGCATAAACACTTTGTCACCAGGATTCTCGATATCCCGATGAACCAAACACCAATCAACAACTTCCTATCGGGACTTTCCTCGATGGCGCCGATTTCTTTCATGCATCCTCTTCTGATGGACGGTCTCGATTTCTCTGAGATTTCGAGACTTGTGATGTCCCAATTCTCACGGCCTCGGGAACTCCGATTTCCCGATGTTGAATATCCCGACTTTCTACGGATTTTTTACGCTTGTCTCCCCAAACGGACGGCTCAGATTTTAGTGGGGTTTTCACTTCGGACTTCCCCGAAATCATGTCCACAGGAAGGTCGATATCCCGACTCCCGATAGTAAACCTCGATCTCCACCACGTGTATCCTCAAACGGACGGTCCAAATCTTCCCGACGTTTTGAGACTTGAAGTGTATCGATTTTCTTGTCCTTAAGAATCCCGATATGCCGATGGCTGGACTCCTGATGGTAACCCTCGGACAACTCCGGTCCGATCCGACGGCTGACGGGTAATTGGACCAAGATCTAACGGTCGAGGTCCATTCTTCCTGCGCACACTCCAGAGGCTAAACTCCGAGCATCTTAACCCGATCCAACGACCGACGGTATTTCTGAATGAGATCCAACGACTGTCGATCTCCCCCTTCTATATGATTAACTTGGTACACCCCAGACGTAGAAACCAATGGTCCAAGTCTCCTTCTCCAGCCGATCTGACGGCTCAGGTCTGTCCCACCTCACACATTTCTTCCACTACTTCGTGGATGTGGAAAGATCAACAGTCCAAATGTTCTCGTGGTCCTTGGGGGACCTACGATCCCGATTTCCTTGCTATTCATGAAGATAGAGGGAAAAGGAGCAAGAGGTGTAACATTCTTACTACTTTCGTCAATCTGATGGTCATGAATGACCATGGGTCTTTCGACAGGATCTCATCCGTTGATTCGTTACTTCTCCCTACGCTGCTACTCAAAACCTTAAGAGGGTCATTCCTCCTCGTACAGGGTTATTAAGACTTGCGCATTCAAGTCCTTTTTCTGGGTTCTTGGTGAACCTTTCTAAGAAGGGAATCTTTGTGAAGAGATCTAATCCAGGGCACTCCTGGAAATAGACAAAGGGAAAAAAACTCCTGAAGATGGACTGGAAGTCTCACTCGGTTCATCTCATGCATAATCAAATCCATTTATCGACATAAGTCATGCATGGTTTCCTCTGTTATAAGCATATATCTATTCATTCTTATCAAACACTGCACAAACATTCTAACACTGAAATCATTCACAATTTCACAGTTCTATGAGCATATATATATACATATATCAGTGTATGAATTTCAAGATGAAAAACATATAAAACACTTATTAGGAATGACACTAGAAGTATGGGCAACTTCTGAGAGGGGTGCTCATTTCCACCCAACCGTAGGCTCAGTGACTCTCAACAGATTTACCACTAGCCACCCCCGAGCTGATACCACGATGCTCTGAGACTGCGTCTCTCTGTTTGCCAGTGACCAGGAGAGAAGGTTGCAATCCTTCCTCTCTGCTATCACTCACTCTGCGTAATGCTAGAGTTCCCCTCGCGTCTTCCCTCTCCATCGCTTCTGCCATACGCCTTATCCTCTTGCGAGGTTGCGTGTGGCACTATTACCCTCGCGTCGATCAGGCCGGATGACTCTACGGATGGGCAGTTCACCACCCATCCCTCATCAAGCCATCTGCCTACCAGCCTACGAGGCATTAAATTTGAGGGCCAGCGAGCCTCTTTTGGTTCTCCGGGTCAATGGAGTCCAAATACGGTATTTAATTCTCTATGGAAGTTAACGCCACCTTTTCAGGGGCCTTCCACCGCCATCGTGGTCTCTTTTTCTGCACGTCCCCTCTCAGCAGTCCTGAAATAAATTCAAAATATCATTCACATTCATTGACCTCTTCATAAGGTCCATTCACATCATACATTCACATTTTCATCATGCTTTAGCATGGTAATTCCTGTATTAGGATTAATTACAAATTTGGGGGAAACAGGGTGTTACAATTCCCTCCCCCTTAAAGTAACACCGTCCTCGGTGTTCTTTCTCAAAACACATGTCATGCCTTTCTTATTCAGCCACTTCTGAAGTCTTGATCTTCATCATCTTCCTTCAATAATTCCTGGACAACAAGCACATTAATCCACAATTTTGTGCAAAAACGTCTTGCTGATGTTCAAATTTCAAAAGAAAAAGAAAAATTTCATACTCTTAGCACAATACTTATCTGTGCAATCCATGGATTTGTATCTGCATGGTAATTTTGTTATCATGCTCATCATCCTCCCTGACGTACCCATTGGATGCTTAATTCCAATTCAATAGCTCCCAAAAGCAATCATAATTTCATCTTTCTTTCCAAGGTTTTCCTCGCACGGGAAACTACCCACTGTGTGCATTATCCCAATAGTTTTCAAGAATTATTAAGGTCTCCTCTTCCTTGCGGTCACTCACCCTCTGGCCCAGGCTCAGGCATCCCCTTCACTGTTATACAGTCCCTCGGGCGATCCATATTGCCCTGCCAAGGTTTTCTCGCACATGAAGAATTTTAGAGACTCTATCGAGTCTTACAGTTGAGGCGTCCCTCAAACTTGCTCTGTCGAGGCGTCCCTCCAGCTTGTGTTACCTCAACAAAATACTTTGCAGGCAATCATGGCTTATCACATGGTTTTCATGGCTCGGAAGTAGCCATGTTCATCACTTTCAACTTTGATAGCCTTCATCTGTTCCTTTCAGAACAAATCTTTACTTCTCACCTGTATCACAAGTACACAAGATTTCGTGAGACTTCATCATAAATCCTAACTTTCAGAATTTTATTGCAAACCTATCACCCACAAATTTATCAAGTCTCATGATTTGTTTTCATATTTTTCCTGCTCAGGAACCAGACTCATAAGTATGGGACTTTCTTTCCCATAACATTTTTGGTCAACAAAAAATTGGCCTTCCTTATGGGCTTACAACATTGCCATATCCAAGACTCCTTCTTCCTGCATTCATTCCTCAACTAATCAAGTTGTCAATTCTTATGTACTTACATTTTATCGCACATTTACAACATCGTCACAACAATCTTAGAATTGTGCATACTTTAATGATTAAATTGCTTCCTCAAAACGAAATACCATTCTTGCAGTTTGGCCCAGTAGGCAATCGGTCTTTCCTATGGGCTTACCTTACTGCCATATCCATGACCCTCTGTTTCCTCTAATTCATTCCTCAATCAGCCAAACAAATTGTTAGATTCTCCATGTACATATATATATATATATATATATATATATATATATATATATATATATATATATATATATATATATATATATATATATATATANAAACGTAATTCAACATTTCAAAGGGTTTTAACAATTGTGCCACTATCCTTGGCCACATTCATACCCAATACATTCTTTCATTGATTCCAAGTTTGTCACACTTTAGGACCGGTTCTTGGTCATGGGGTGTTGGGATTTAACCGATCCTCTCCTCATATGGTTTACTTTCTTTCATTAATTCTTTCAATAGAATCCACGCTTCCTGTTATAGGCCGATCATGACCCCAAATTAGTACATATTAAACTTAAAAGTTTCGCATGAATGCGCTCGTGCATTATGCCTTCATTAATAACCAGGGTGCCAACATTCATGGCCACCCAAATTTGATTTTCTCTAACACCTTTACCACGTGAGTAAAAATGTTGGAAGGTCCTCCTTCCTTAATGAGAAATCCAATGTTTGTCTTTTATGCAAATATGCATTTCCTGGAAGTAATTCCAAGCAACGTGCTATCCATGAGCACTTTTATTTCCAATCGTTCCTTGATTGGTTCATGTGGTCATGACATATCAGTTCATGAATTCTTCTGAAGGTTACAACCGGTCTTTTAGTACCATAGGTTCGTGCCTCCATTATTCAGGTCATCCTTCCCGAATCATACCCTACTCGGGTATCCAAGGCATACAACTTCCCTTTTCAATTTTCAGGTATAGCATGCAATAATAAATATTTCGGAAGGGGTTATTACCAAATCCCTTCATACCCTGTGCCACATAGGCACAAATACCTTTATACCTGTTCTTGGCTTCTTGCACCCTTTCTCTGTCCTCTACCTTATCAGTAGTACTTTAGCGGGATTTCCATAGTCCTTTCAACAACCTTTCTACCGCAGCCTTTCCATGGTCACTCTTTGCTTGAGGTTGTTCCTTATTGGCAACTGCCTTCCTCAACAGTTCCAATATTATTCCTTTCTACACATGACATACACCATAGGCATATTAATCGTCATGAAATTGAAATGCAAATATCATAGCATTTAATAAAAACATTTTCAGGCATGTCTAGCATGTCAGTATGCACTTTCATCACATTATCCTTAATGTTTTTCATGAGTGTAACACAACAGTTCTCAATCATCTTCACAGCATTACAACCATCATTATTATGGTGTCAAATCATTTTCGTTCATCAATGTACTGGCTTTCTCATCCCCTAAAAGCGTGATGCACAGTCAAAGAAAGAATTGAGGGCTCTCCCCTTCTTTCAATTCTTTCTACATCGCCTGGGGATTTTCAGCCCAGCCAAGTTATCTCTAAGGCCTCACTGCCTTTCCTTAATCATAGCTTCAACCAAGCTGTATCAATCAAACGTACTCATTTATTCAGTTAATCATACTCAGGGGTTTTCTGGCCTCTTACCAACCAAACTGGTTTCCACAACTACTCTTTTTCTGAGCAGCCCTGGTTTAGGCCCATCCTAACTCTTAGGATACGTCAACATGCTTTAGTAGCAACTCTTTGTTCATAATGGGTCAGGAACTTGTGCATCCTACACACTTCCATTAGGTTATCAGAATGGTCACTATTTGGTTATTAGTCTTCTATTACTTACATGATTCCTATACATGGACAGGCCTTGCAGCCCATTGTCCAATCCTTCAACAATTATCAAGGTTGTGACTCTGTTCCTCTGACATAGACCTTATACAGTTCCTCCAACGAGAACTCCTTCAGCATGCAACTTCCTCGTTGCAGATCCATCACCACTGTGATGGCCTCAACCTTGAGTTAGCTTTTTAGTGGTCTACCAAATATTCCCTTAAGGAATATAAACATGCATCTTTGTTAACTTACATCTATGA
>ML838436.1:0-16757 GCA_009831015.1 Picea engelmannii | reverse complement strand
ATGGTATTCATTCAATTTTGGCAAGTGTGAGTCTTGCCTCACGTTTCACTCATCAAGGCCATCATGTTGGGCCTTTAGTATATTTATACTCTTACATCATACATGTGCATTACTTGCACGTTCAATATACCATTCATACCTTATTGGTATGATCATCATGCTTCTTAATAGGAAGCTCCTCGGTGCATTGAACTCATGCACTACTCATTATACTAGCTTACACCTTTTCCTCACGCGATCACCGGCGGTGACCATGATCCAATTTAAAAAGGGCGCTTCGCATTTCGCGACTTCGGGACTTCTATTATGGAGAACCTCGAATCCTTTGATCTTCAGAATTGCGAAATCCCGGTATCTCCTCGCAACTAACTAGTGTGCTACTTCCCGAGTTCGAACAACCCTAAACGTTTCAGTTCTTTCTGAATGGATTTTGACTCTAGATCCCATCCAATCTTCAAAATTCTTTTCTGAAGGATTTATCCTACTATATCTTCTGAGATTTTATTTTTTTTAAGTTACTTACAGGGATAATCTCATAGTCCTAACTCATACTGTTGTTACCCTCTCCTTATGGAAATGACCAACAAGGGTCACTCTTGGGAATTGGAAACAGTCTCAAAGGACTCCTCAAACAGGTTATCCTCATGGTCGATTCTAACCATTATAGGTCAGGTAAATCTGACCCTACGTATTTTCACCAGTCCTCTCAATCATGAGGAATTGTATGCTCAAGGTTTAGTCTCTTAATAATACAATGGTCATAACTTTCTAAGGATCCTACACATCCTTACCAGATTTCCCAAATCATGAAGGGGTTCTCCCTTTTGGTATTACTCCTTACCTAACCAGCCATCTTAATCACAAGAGACTCTACCTGCTTTAGTAGGTAGCCATCGTTACGCTAAAACAGAACAACTCAGTTCATGTCCCTTGTCTGGATCGTGCAGCTTCATAGCACAATTTATTCTACCTCTGTCATTCGCACTCAAATCTTATCCGTGGTAACGATCAGTGCATCCCTACTCCTATAAGAGTAGTTGTCATTCTAACAGAAGGGTTATAGGAATTTCCAAGTTATAGTTTCATTCTGCAGTCCTTCTTCTTAAAGAGAAACGCAGATAACAATATCTTCTAACACGACTTGTGCCTAAGCCCAAGCAGGCCAAGTGTTGTAACCATGCTCTGATACCACTTTGTAACATACCCGCTACCTAAATCAAATTTTTTCGGTCCTCTGTCGATCTCGAACCCCTAAATAACCATGGAGGCCCAGCGTAAGCTGGCTCTTTCTCTCTCCTTCTCCATTCCCATGTGATTGTGGGTTAGGTTCATGGTTCAATTTGAATGCAGCGTCTTTTGCATTTCGTGCTTCGGAGCTACAGTAACATCCAAACATTCGACTTTGCGACTGTCGAACCCCGACAGTGCTAGCGAGCGAACAATGGGGATGAATCCCTACGGGGTCAATGAATGGCCAATAGGAACAAACCTCAACAGGTGTAGAGAGCAGCCAATGAGAAACACCCCGTTGCGCGGTTAGGTGGCATACAGGTGGCAAGAGGGAAACGCGACACGGTGGTCGTCATGATAGCGAGGGACCCCACTTCACACGCCACACTATTCCAGACCCCCCCCCCCCCCCATNGAAGAATGGCAAGGGGGGTCCGAAATCCACCTGGGAGCCGTTGATCACATTGAGTTAATCTCGACCGTTTGAGAGTTGCGCATCCAATTCTAGACCCCCCCCCATTAAAGGTAGAATGGAAAGGGGGCTCCGGAATGCATCCTTAGCTGTAGATCTGGGCGGGTGGACTCTGGTCATCCAGATCTACTTGTTTCTTATCCTAAAGCATAACCATGTCCCAACTTAAGTTAACATCTTGTTTCCACATCTAATGGTCATTACAGACCCAGAGATCCTCCGACAGAATCTCTTTCATTCATCGAGGTTTACCGTCAAGAAAATCCGGACTCTTGATCACGGAGCTCTCGAATATTCGATAAGCTCTCTTCTAGCCTTATCCCCTCCTGTCTATGCCTTCTGGTTTCAGACATCCTTATATCCTCCTATCGGGGTTTCAGACATCCTTATATCCTCCTATCGGGGTTTCAGACATTCTCCTGTCCAAATGCACATGTCCTCAGGATTCGCGATCCCTCGAATCCCGATGCGCCTTTCACGTGTTAGCCCTCCTGGCTAAGCCCTGGTCCATGCGACCACCTCTCGTATGACCGCAGCCTTATACTTCTGTTGGGATTCCTCCTATCGGGGTTTTGACACTCGTGATGTCCCAACAACTTGGTTCACCGATCCCCGATTCCCGACACGCTCCTCTGCTGCCTTAGCCTCCTGGTATAAGTCTTTAGTCCATGTGACCAATGTCCCCGTGATCACAACCTTACCTCTCATCGGGGTTTCAGACTTCAGAGTTTCACCATGTATGGACTTCTCGTCCCCGTTATTCTTGATTCTCGGAATCCCGACTGGCTGACAGCTGGCTCCCACTTATTGGAGTTTCGCGGTTCACGATTCCAAAATGCATAAACACTTTGTCACCAGAATTCCCGATATCCCGATGACCCAAACACTGATCAACAACTTCCTGTATTGACTTTCCCCGACGACGTTGATTGCTGCCACGAGTCCTCTTCTGATGGACGGTCCCAATTTCTCCAGGATTTCGAGACTTGTGATGTCCCAATTCTCACGGCCTCGGGAACTCCGATTTCCTGATGCAGAATATCCCGACTTTCTACGGATTTTTGACACCTGTCTCCCCAAACGGACGACTCAGATTTTATCGGGGTTTTCACTTCGGACTTTCCCGATCTCTTGTCCACAGGAAGGTCGATATCCCAACTCCCGATAGTAAACCTCGATCTTCGCCATGTGTATCCTCAAACGGACAGTCCAGATCTTCCTGGCATTTCGAGACTTGAAGTGTCTCGATTTTCTTGTCCTTGAGAATGCCGATATGTCGATGGCTGGACTCCCGATGGTAACCCTCGGACAGCACCAGTCCAATCTGACGGCTGACGGGTAATTGGACCAAGATCTAACGATCTAGGTCTGTTCTTCCTGCGCACACTCCAGAGGCTAAACTCTGAGCATCTTAACCCGATCCAATGGCCGACGGGATTTCTGAATGAGATCCAATGGCTGTCGATCTCCCCCTTCTATATGCTTAACTTGGTACACCCCGGACGTAGAAACCAACGGTCCAGGTCTCCTTCTCCAGCCGATCTGACGGCTCAGGTCTGTCCCACCTCGCGCATTTCTTCCACTACTTCGTGGATGTGGAAATATCAATGGTCCAAATGTTCTCGTGGAGCTTGGGGGACCTACGATCCCGATTTCCTCCTTATTCACGAAGATAGAGGGAAAAGGAGCAAGAGGTGTAACGCTCTTACTACTTCCGTTAATCTGATGGTCGTGAATGACCATGGGTCTTCTGACAGGATCTCATCTGTTGATTCGTTACTTATCCCTACGCTGCTACTCGAAACCTTAAGAGGGTCATTCCTCCTCGTACAGGGTTATTAAGACTTGCGCGTTCAATTCCTTTCTCTGGGTTCTTGGTGAACCTTTCTAAGAAGGGAATCTCTGTGAAGAGATCTAATCCAGGGCACTCCTGGAAATAGACAAAGGGAAACAAACTCCCGACGATGGACTAGAAGTCTAACTCGGTTCATCTCATGCATAATCAAATCCATTTATCGACATAAGTCATGCATGGTTTCCTTTGTTATAAGCATATATCTATTCATTCTTATCAAACACTACACAGACATTCTAACACTAAAATCATTCACAATTTCACAGTTCTATGAGAATATATATATACATATATCATTCTATGAATTTCAAGATGCAAAATATATAAAACACTTATCAGGAATGACACTAGAAGTATGGGCAACTGTTGAGAGGGGTTCTCGTTTCCACCCAACCGTAGGCTCAGCGACTCCCAACAGATTTACCACTAGCCACCCCCGAGCTGAGACCAAGATGCTCTGAGACTGCGTCTCTCTGTCTGCTAGTGACCAGGAGCGAAGGTTGCAATCCTTCCTCTCTGCTATCACTCACTCTACATGATGCCAGAGTTCCCCTCACATCTTCCCTCTCCATCGCTTCTGTCATACGCCTTATCCTCTTGTGAGGTTGCGTGTGGCACGATTACCCTCGTGTCGATTAGGCCAGATGGCTCTACGAATGGGTGGTTCACCATCCCATCCCTCATCAAGCCATCTGCCTACCAACCTGCGACGCATTAAATTTCAGGGCCAGCGAGCCGCTTTTGGTTCTCCGGGCCAGTGGATTCCAAATACGGTATTTAATTCTCGGTGGAAGTTAACACCACCTTTTCAGGGTCCTTCCACCGCCATCGTGGTCTCTTTTTCTGCACGTCCCCTCTCAGCAGTCCTGAAATAAATTCAAAATATCATTCACATTCATTGACCTCTTCATAAGGTCCATTCACATCATACATTCACATTTTCATCATGCTTTAGCATGGTAATTCCTGTATTAGGATTAATTACAAATTTGGGGGAAACAGGGTGTTACAGCTCTCAATAAGTACTGTGCGAAAGAAACGAGTTCTCTGTGGGATCGGGTAATCACAATTTGCAAAAGTGTTCTCGGTGCAACATTCGATGGGATAAATAGACAATGTAGTAACAGATTCCTCCAACGGGTCAAAAAGCCTCAATCAATGCCATTCCATCCATTATGGCGCGGTCCCAATGGTCCAATGGCGATATTTTCGACCATAAATGAATTTCTATCCATTCTGGAGCATCATGCTAATGATCAAGATGCTTCCAATGGTCATATTGCTTCTCCATGGAGAAGTGCCAATTTACGTTGTTCTGCTATTCCGACAAAGTTCAACTTCTGCAAACCTTCCTTCTGCAAAGTTCTCTCTAGAACTTCCTGTAGTTTTTCTAACTTTGCTTTCTTCTTGTTGAGATTTCTAGCTTTCTTTCCTGTAATATGAGTCACTGGGTTCCTCTTCCCATTATTTTTCTTATCTCCCCTTGGTATAGTAACTTCACATTGCTCAGGGTATTTTTAAGGGTTCGAGAGTAATACTTCTTCTCTTTCTGGAGTAGGTGCTCTACTCTCATGTATGGACAAGTGTTTCAAGTATTCCTATGTTCTTTCAACTTCGAGAGCTCGATCTCTAGCCCTTAGTTGCTTCAACTTGTCCTCTTGTTCTTCTATTAAGTGCACTATTCTACTAGCCATGAAATCTCTTAGTTCTTTCTTTTTTTGTTCTAGGTCCTTCTCTTCTTGTTTCCTTTGTATCTGATCTTTCTCAATCCAGGTTTTTCCTAGCAAAATACCAAACGGGGTGTTGTTCTCAACAAACTTAACGACCTCAAATTCTTCCTCTGTTGAAGTGCCATGATCACTCATAGGTATTTGGGTAAGTTTTCCACATAGGGTTATCAATTTTCCTTTAAACAATCCGACTCCTCCTAATGAAGGAATCATAGAAGGATTTCCCAAAATTTCCCAAGTTCTTTCTATCATAATATTCACCTATGTTTCCTCATCCAGAACATAGTCTATGTTGAAGTTTCCTATTCTTGTTTCTATATACTCCTTCTCTTTTAAGATCTTTGATAAATTGACATCTCTGTGATCATTCAGGGTTTCTTTCATCTATAATAATATAGTCTTTGATTCTTTCTGGGGTTCTATCATATATTTAGTTGCTTGACTTGTCTCATGGTTTTCTTGTCTCACATTCATCTTTTCAACTTTAGCAATCATTATAGGGAAATAAAAAACTTCATGGTCCATAGCTTTACAACAAAGAAAACTAGGACCTTTACTAGGGAATTCCTTAGCAAGATGTTCCAGTCTTCTGCAATTATATCAAAGAGTTAATCATCTGCTTCTTTTAAATGATCCCCAACCTTTCCTGTACTGCGCACTAGGATCATAATAACTAACCTACAAAAAATTATTTCTAGGATCCTGCATCCATTTGTTATTTGAAACATTCTTTCTATGTATAGGAATAACATATCTTTCATTACTTTTATCAGATCTACTCATATTAAATCTTCTTTCTTCTATATGTGCCCTAGTTTTTAGGCTAGGACAAAATCTATCAAGCATACCTAGATCCATTCTTTCGAAACAAAATTTTTCACTTATCTTACCTTTATCAGAGCACAGAGCTTTAATATCTTACCTCTTTTCTTCAGATATGACTTCTTTCTTACCACAGAGCTTCGCAAGTCAAGTAGAATAATGCACACTACAACAACAAATATACATATCTTTTTCTTTTCTTCAGTTCCCAACAATCATAGTTTCAGGTCTTGGCAACATAATCATTTTTTGGCATAGAGGCAGACACGGGGTTCAATGCTTCAACAACACACCAACAAAACCCTAACTACAGACCCTTTCGGCAAAACCTGTGAAGAAGGTGAAGTCTCACCTGAGGTAAAGGCAGGGGTGGTTGCAGAACTCAGGTTTCTACAACCTAGCTGGGACACAGATCTATGATCATAGTACTTAACAGAGCACTTAGCAGTTAGCATTCACCAATATTTAACCGTCATTCACATCGCAGGTCAAAACCCTAGTTATAGAACAACGCAGTTTTCAACAAGATCTAACACATCCAAGCACTTAACACATAGGAATAGATCAGATCTAGGATTCATTCACATAATTATGAAATAAGATACCACATCAAAAGCATCTAACATATATTACTGTACTAAGCATAAATCACATCAATAACATAATAACCATAATGAACAAAGAAAACACAACACATGATATACGTGGTTCACCCTGTGTGGGGCTACGTCCGCCAACTCTTCTTCTTATTTATTATCTTCTGTCAATATTCTTACATGCAAAAAGCCACAAAACCCACTCCGCATAGGACAGAAGATCTGTATGCACCTCACCAGATCCTCCTTTCCCTGAGTAGATCTATCAAAAATCCTTTACACAGTCTACACACAAAACACTACTGGTGAATTTCACTTAGCTCTGGAAGTCACAACATACAATATGCACAAATCCTCTTACAATCACTTACACTTATCATAACATCACTTGCACTTATCATAACATGTTTAGCACTGCTTACTTACATTGCCTAGCTTTCTATTTATATATTAAAAAAGGGCCTAAACATGGGTAAACCCATGGGTCGACATCCCATACCCGTTACATAAACCCTAAACCCAAAAATCCCTTAAGAGGGGGCGAGATCCCGCGATCTCTGCTTTGCCTTGCGCTCCGCCTTCAACTAGCCTGTCGATGTCCCAAATATGGTCAAACATGACCAAGGTTCTTCAAAACTTGGTGAAGGGCCAACAACACTGCTCATAACATGAAAGGTATAAGTGATGTAAAAAACAGAGTTTGGGTAAGGAACCATACTAGCTCGAGAAAGGTACCATGTATAGCTCTAGGAGTGCTTGAAGGTTGCATAGGTCGAATACTTGAGGAAACAAAGTGAATGGTGAGTGGAAAGAATGAGATGGTGCATGGGGAGAATTGTCTAGTTTTCCCAACATATAACTACATGCGCCCTGATTGACACTTGGCTCTCAAGGAACGCGTTCCTATCCACTTGTAATCCATTCTCGTTCACAAAGGAACTTAGGATAATATGAGTTTTATTCATACCTTAGTATTTTAGGAATAATATTATAATACTCCCCTGGAGATAAGCCATCTAGCTTAGCCCCTTTTCTAGGCTCTTATCCCCCCCTTTCCCTTCCTAGTGGAGTTTATTTCCCCATACTCTTTTATGATGGTTGGTCTACACGCAACGATTTATTTTATTAATGATGTGAGTGTTTACATATTAAAAAATAGGCTCACTGGCCTTTAGCGTCTAGGCTCTCTTGCATAATATTCACATAAGCCTTCTGGCCTATAATAACCTGGCTCACTAGCCTATAAAACATATTCACATTTACAAATAGGGATCGATATTGGGGTGTTACATCCCACTCCCCTTATTTATGCATTGTACTCAATGAAATATATACAAAATTACCACCCAAAAATTCAAAACCCTTCAAAAATATACGGTTATTATGCCCGCATAGTATCCTCGTTCTCCCAAGTTGCATCCTTTGGACTGTACCAATTTCGTTGGACCTTTACTAGCTCTATGGCTCGATTCCAGAGCTGCTTGATCTTCCAATCTAGTATGGACACCATATGCACTTGAAAAGTGCCTTCTTGCTCCACCTGAATCACATTCCAATCAATAACATGATTAGCATCAGGTACATACTTTTTGTGCAATGATACATGGAATACATTATGAATAGACATTGGTGTAGGTAATGCAAGCATGTATGCTACAAGCCCAATCCTCTCTAGGATTTCAAATGGCCCACAATATCGAGCTACAAATTTTGAACAATTTCCCAATTTCAGGGAACTTCTGTTGGCCTTTACTTTCAAGAATACATGGTCACCCACTTTAAATTCCCTGTGATCTCTTCCCTTATCAGCATAGATTTTCTGTCTGTCCTGAGAAAACTTTAAATTCTGTTTTATTTTTGACATCTACTCTTCCATTTCCCTAAGTAATTCTGGTCCAACCACTACTCTGTCTGTTGGGTTGTCCGAGATTACTAGTGTATTGCACCTTCTGCCATAAAGTGCCTCAAATGGGATCATCTTTAGATATTCTTGGTACCCATTGTTATAATAAAAATCTACCAAGTGTAAGTAGTCTTCCCATTTTGATGTTTTTTCGATCACATACATCCTCAACGTATCCTCAATCACTTGATTTATCATCTATGTTTGTCCATCATATTCTGGATGATAAGCTGTGCTAAAATTCAAATTTGTTCCAAATCCTTTCCAAAAGTTGGATGTGAATTTTGGATCTTTGTCATAAACAATTTTCTTGGGTATACCATGCAGTCAAGCAATTTCCTTCATATAAGTAACAACAACATTGGTTTCCTTGTGCGTCAGATTTACTGGAATAAAATGGGCTTCTTTGGTAAGCTTATCCACCACTACCATGAGAGAATCATGTTGCTTGTTTGTTATGGGAAGTTTGGTGATGAAATCCATTGTTACAAATTCCCATTTCCACTTAGGAATGAGTAATGGTTGTAGCAAACCAGTTGGGTTTCTATGCTCAACCTTGAAATTTTGACACTCCAAACATTTGTAAATATACTCAACAACTTCCTTCTTCATGCCTGGCTAATAACATTGGCTCTTGATAGCTGCAATAGTTTTCTGATACCCTAGGTGCCCAAGATAAGGTACATTATGCATTACTTTTAATATCATAATCTTCAATTCCTGGGGATTTGGTACATAAATTATATCTCTGTACATGATAATTTCATCATCTCCCAACTTGTAGTCTTCAATTTTCTATTGCAAAAGACCTTGTTGTAATTTTGTTACCATTTTCATGTATTGTAAATCTGATTTTGTAGCCTCCAATATTATTTCCTTCAAATATGTTTGGTACATTCTAATGGTTATATCATGCAACTCATGCACCCTTCCGCTAAGTGCATCAGCCACCTTGTTCTCTTTCCCTTAGATATGCTTTATATCAAAGTCATATTCATTGAGAAATTCTAACCATCTGCTTTGTCTGGCATTTAGAGTTGGTTGTTGAAATAAATATTTCAGACCATTATGGTTTGTCCTCAACTTGAACCTTTTCCCCATGAGGTAGTGCCTCCATATATTCAAAGAATGTATTATGGTTTCCAACTCCAAATCATGAGTAGCATAGTGTCTTTCATGCTCCTTCAACTTCCTTGATTCATAACATACAAAATATCCATTATGTTTGAGGACTCCACAAAGTCCTTGTTTACATGCATCGGTGCATACAATAAAGTTTTCATTTGGATTTATGATCGTTAGTATTGGAAAACTGGTTAATAAATTCTTCAAGTGTTGGAAACTCTTTTCACATTCTGATCTCCACTGAAACTTCACTCCTTTCTTTTGAAAGGAAGTGATTGGGTGTGCAATATTTGAGAATAATTCAATAAATATTTTGTAGTATCCCGCAAGGCCCATGAATGAACTAAACTCTGTCACATTCTTAGGTGTTGAACATCCTATAATGGCCTCAATCTTTTTTGGATCCACTACTATCCCTTCTTCTGAGATGATATGCCCCAAATAAAAAATTTTCTTATGATAAAATGAGCACTTGCTCAATTTGGAATACAATTGATGCTCCCTTAATACATGTAGTACCAACCTCAAGTGTTTTTCATGCTCTTCCTCCGACTTGGAATATATAATAATTTCATCCAAAAAGGAAATGGAAAACTTATCCAGGTATTATTTGAAAATGGCATTAATTAAACACATGAAAACAACTGGTTCATTTGATAACCCAAATGGCACCACTGTGAATTCATAATGGCCATATCTTGTTCGGAAAGGAGTCTTGCTACTGTCCTGTTCTTTAATTGATACTTGATGATAACCTTATCTATGATCAATCTTGGAGAATATTTTTGCATTCTTCAACTTATCAAAGATGTCATCAATCCTTGGCAAAGGATACTTATTCTTCAAAATTACCTTGTTCAGCTGCCTGAATTCCTTGAAAAAACTTAATGTTCCATCCTAATTATTCACCCTTAACACTACAGAACCCCAAGGTGACACACTTGGGCATATATACCCCTTCTTCACAAGCTCTTCAATTTGCATTTGAAACTTCTTTAGTTCTGGTGTACTCATCTTGTAAGGAGTCTTGGATGTTGGGGCTGCTCCAGGCATCAGATTGACGGAGAAATCAATGTCTCTTTTAATAGGTAACCTGGTATCTCCTTAAATACATCCTAAAAATCGTTTAGGACTTCATAATCTTCAATATTTGGCACCCTATATTTAGATGTCTCTTCCATATGAGCTGTAAATATTTGACATCCTTTCCTGTAACTTTTCTTCAGCTGCAATGATGAGATTTCTCTAAAATTTATTACCCTGGGAATTCTCTGCACCATCCTTAGTTTCCCTTCTCTATCCCACCAAGTGAATTCTTTATTATAACAATCTAGGATAGCATGGTGTTGGTCCAGCCAATCCATACCAATTAGATATTCAAAGGAACCTAAAGGCAAGATGTTCAAATCTTCCTTGATGCTCAGTCCATTCATGTACATTGGACATGACTTAACCATCTTAGTCACTTTTCTTTTGGCTCTAGTAGCCAGCTATACCAACCAAGATTTTCCATGCTTGCTTCTCAACAAATGCAAACTTTCCACCATCTTAGGATCTACATAACTATGACTAGCTCTTGAATTAATTACAATAGCAATTGCTTGGTTGTTGATCATACCTTCCAACTCAATCATATGTGATTGAAACTCTCCTTGCTTGTTGACTAGGGATGCATAGATCCTAGGTATACTTATGCTGATGTCCTCCATTGTTTCATCTTGCTGCACATTGTGAACAATCCTCACCTTTTCACCTCTGTGGGGACAATTTTTATACACATGATCTCCCTTACATCCCCAACATTGAATAGGTGGTTTCCTTGGCCTTTTTCCCCCTCTCTCAATTATTCTAGGTTCTCTAGAAGCTGGTTGTCCCTAAGGATTATTTTTGAAGAATGGAGGCTTAGCACCCTTCTTCCTCTGATCCATCTGGTATTTCTTCTTGTCTTCCCAAGCTATTTGGAAATAAGGCCTTCCTTTATGCTAATCATATAGTCATTTATCTCACCTTATGGTATCCTCTAATGTTTTGGGATCATCATATTGTATCTTCTCACTGATGAATGATGGAAATCCACTCAAATACCTCTGAATCTTAACTACCTCATCCTTTATGAAATAAACATACTTTAGCAACTCTAAAAAACTTTTTTCATATTCATCTATGGTCATACTCCCAAGCTTGAGTTCAAACAACTCCTTCATTTTATTGTCATAGTATCTCTTAGTCAAGTATTTCTTTTTAAAATACTTCTTGAATTCCTTCCAAGTAACATTTTTCTACTTAATGTGGTGCACCTGCAGACGCTAGTCCCACCGCATGGATGTCTTTCCCTTGAGATGATAGATCACAATTATTCCTTCTGCATGTGAATACTAATTATGTAATTGAAAATACTTTCTCATGCCTAGTAACCATGTCTCTACATCTTCATCCTTCTTGTGCTCACCATCAAATGTAGGAGGTTTGATTTTGTTCATTTCTCCTTGTATCGCATCCACCCGAGACATCTTATGATGCTTCCTAACAGGGGATGGAATTGAGATATTGTGTACTCTCCTATTGGAATGCCTTGGGGAGTGATGTTGATGTCTGCTAACACTTCTTGTTCTTCCTTTATCATCAGGAGACCTATCACTTCCTGATTTGCTTGAGCCATTCTCCTTATCTATCTTCTTTTCTATTATGTCCAAGCTTTGTATAAGTTTAGGTTGAATTCCTCCTACTACTCCTTGGATTTCATAAGCTTTTCATTATCATCTTCAGGACTTTGGACATATTTTTGCAAGTTTTTAATTGTCTTGACCAAGTTCATGCTTTCTTCATTTCCTTCTCCATGTCCATTTGAGTTTGTTCCTTCAATACCCATATGGACATCCATCCCTATGATATCATATTCCTAGTTGTAAGCCCTTTGTGTCTCTTACATCCCTCTACAGTCTATGTTGATCCTGTTATTATCTAATAGTTGTTAACTCTGTAAAAATGTGCAACCAACATAGCTTGTTGGGCTAATTGATTCAACAATTTCATGAAATTATGAACCATTCTAATTCAATAATACATCATACTTATTTCTTCTGATTTCCTGAGAAATTGACTTTTTAGCTCAATTTTCTGGGTGAACAGTTATATTCTACTTTCCAATATCTTTCCAATGACTTCTCCCTTACTCAATTCTGAGTCTTGAGCAGAAAGTTATGGTTATATGAAGAATTTGTCCTTTCTGTCAGGCCAATCCATGCAAAAGTGATCATATTTGGAAGTTTATTTATCTCTTGGACCCATGATGAATCCTCTCTCGGTTCATAGGCTCCTGTGATTTCCTTCCAATGCAGGTCCGTACAAATAAAAAACCCCGTGGGATCCTTTTCTAAGCCCCTTTATGTCCTTAAAATTAATTTTCTGGCACTAGCCCTTTTACTTCGGTCCCCAATCCCATGTGACCATGGGATATGACTAAGATATTAACTAAAAGGAGATTATATGGAGCTTTGAGACTTCAAGACTATGAAACTTCAGGCTTCAGAGGTTTCTCCTTCAACACATCCCAAAACGCTCGAATGTCGAATTGGAGAACTCTTGAATGATATTTCTTTGGAGCTTCGGGGCTTTGGTGCCTCAGAACTTTGGGAGTTTTTCTAACATAACACAACAATTCTCCTGAATGTCAAACTAGCGAACTCCCAGTCTGGAGCTTTGAAGTTTCATTACTCTAGCGCTCCACTACTTCGGGCTTCAGAAGTTTCTTCAACAACACTCTTCAAAATTCCCAAATGCCAAACTAGTGAACTCCCAGGGAGGCTCTCTGAAGCTTCACTCTTGAGAGGTTCTTGAAACAATATACACCCATTCCCTCGAATTTCCAATTTCCTAACCTCCGAGGTCTCATTAGAAACTACGCACCATGGGGGGTGATACATGGTAAAATTATGGGGATGACACGTAGACCAATCGACGAGTGACACATGTTGAGTTCCAATTGGCACATAAGGTCTGTAAAAAGAATGAATAAGATTGAGACGTGGCATGAATAATATGGGTCCACGTCACCCTAAATGACGTCATCATGCCACTTTACTATGACACTACAGGACTTCGGGACTACGTGCTGCGGAGGATTTCACACCAACACACTTTACAACACTTCAACGTCGAACTGGTGAACTCCCGAACCATTTCTCTTCGTAGCATCACTACTTCAGGGCTCCGGAGCTTCGGGATTCAGAAATTTCTTCCTCTACATAATTCAAAACTCTCAAACATTGAACTGGCGAACTCCCAAACCTTCTCTCTCTGGAGCTTCACTAGTTTGGGGCTTCAAGAGACTTCTCCACTCTACACCAAAAATCTCCCAAATGTTGAACTTTCGAATAATTGCTAATCTGCGTACACATGTCCCCAAACATGAACGACCCGGATCAGTTTCAGACATCAGAGCTTGAGGATAATCTCCTCCTAGAAACACAAGGACTAAAAACTTCTGGAGTTCCAAAGCACCGAAATGTGAGATATACGACTCAGATTTGTTCCATGACTAATTCAACAGTGTTGTGCTCCTCCCAGTGATCTATGACGTATATTCACTATGGGACTTCGGAGCTTCGAGGCTTTTGCCTCTTTCTAGACAAAAGGTTTAAATCAACTAGAGGGGCAAAGTATGAAGGACTTTGGTGCTTAACGACTATTCCCCAACTCTAGGTCCGACGAATGTGAGTCTTTTGTCTTATCCTGAACAGATCTAACAGACCAGATCTAATCTTGTCACTCAAAACCACAGTTTTTGTGGTTTCTTTCCTTTGTTAGATTTCACAAACCACAAAACCTCTTGAGCTTTTGAACACAGTCCCAATGTTCTCCTAGCACCTTCTTGACACCCTATAACTTTGATTATTTGATAGAATACCACCAACTATATGAAAACCTTCCACAATCCTCCCAGCCTTAGACCATGCTACTCAAAAATCTCAACAGTGGTTCATCCTCGAGATGGGAATACAATCCACCTAGGTAAAGGGATTTCTAACCAAGCTGAAGATACATATACAATAGGAAGGATTTCATCCCAAGTGCCAACTCAAACTAACAATGTACAATATCTCATTCCCCACATTCCTGTCCCACCCCAAGAAGTGTGCCCCTTCTCTTCTCAATAGTCCTTCAGCTTCCCCACCTCCCTTTCAGGGATTCAACAAATAGGATGGACAAGAAGTATCGAAGCACTGTAGTTGTAGTTGGGCTCCCTCAAGAAATCAATTCCCAATAATTCTCTCACCTGGAGAGAGATGCTCACGGGCCTGACAACACACCTCTTCAATCCACGGGCTTGACAACCCGCCTCTTCATTCCAACTCTTAAATAAACCACGTATAGGTACAGGTGAAGGAACAAGTGTTGGAACATGTGTTGGAAGCAACAACGTTTAGGAAAGGAACAAGACGTTTCTCATAACATGAAAGGTACAGGTGATGAGAAAATTAGAGTTCAACTAAGGAACCGTACTGGCTTGGTAAAGGTACCATGTACATCTCCAAGAGTGCATGAAGGTTGTAGAGGTCGATTACTAGAGGAAACAATGTGAATCATGTGTGGGAAGAATCCGATGCTGCATGGGGAGAATGGTCTAGTTTTCCCCACATATAACTGCATGTGACCTGATTGTCACCTGGCTCTCAAGGAACTCGTTCCTCTCCACTTGTAATCCATTTTCCTTCACAAAGGAACTTAGGATAATATGAGTTTTATCCATACATTAGTCTTTTAGGAATAATATTATAATATTCCCTTGGAGATAAGCCCTCTAGAATATCCCCTTTTCTAGGCTCTTAACCCTCCCTTTCCCTTCCTAGTGGAGTTTAGTCGCTCATACTCTTTTATCATGGTTGGTATACACACAATGATGTATTTTATTAATGATGTGAGTGTTTACATATACAAAAATAGGTTCACTGGCATTTAGCATCTAGCATCTCCGGCCTAATATTCACATAAGCCATGATGTTGAAATAATTGGATTTGATGCTCCACTTCCCTCTTAGGTGGTATCCCTTTAGGCTCCTGTAAAAATTCCCTATAAGGAACTCTCTATAGATTTATTTGAGACCTATGGCCTAAAAGGATACTCTAAAACGTTAAAACCCTCTATTATTCTCTCTAATTTTTCCTACTCCTAGTTGTTCTTCTCTTCTATGGAACAACTTACAATAACATAGAATGCACTCCTCATCCTCCTAGTGTCCTGGTATTTAACATAGCCTGATAGCCATCTAGGGGTAGGTTTTTTACTTCCTCAACCCTCAATTGTGATAGGGTTTTTGACATTCTATAATTTTCTTATAAAATACACTATGTGGCTAGAATTACACATTTAAGTAATGGACGTTGATGTGGAATCGATCCACATGATGGTGATAATTACAGTAGGTCTATTTTCGAGAGGCATAAATTTCTCATACGAACTCTAACTGATATTATTGAACCATTGGAAAGGTGTTGGTGTGTAGAATGCATGCCTTGTCTCTATAGTAGGCATTCAAACATAAAACAAATGTTGTTTGATTCCTCAAAATGGCTCCAAAATATTTTAGATGGTTATTTGGATCAAAATTTCAAAATTTGGACGAGTTGCTAAAAAGGATATACAAGTTTGTTCCTCCAATTTTTTAACCCATAAAGCATCGAGATAGACAAAAAATAATATAGTGATCCAATCTGGATCATGTACTCACTCATTTGATTTGAAGGCATCTACCTCACAAGTACTAACCAAACCCAAGATTTGTATTATTCATTTTTAAAAATTGGGTTCTGAAGGCCACATCATCCATCAATAGTAGGAAAACTTGTTCATAAAAATGAGTCAAGATACCTAAATTTATGTTTAAATTTAGTGAAATCATGCTTTATTTTCTATATGGCCAATGCAAATTTGAAGTTCTATGATGTGATTTGCACTACACGTGATGTTGCTAGTTATTGAAACTATGATTACATGATTTTAAGAGGATGTTAATATGATTGTATT
>ML838435.1:42275-60750 GCA_009831015.1 Picea engelmannii | reverse complement strand
GAGTGTGATGCTTTCAAAGACAGCAGAGACAACTATATAAATATCTTGACAGCTAGCTCTTGGAATAACTTATTCAGCAAGGGGACAGTGGAGAAATTGGGGAGCTCATCATCAAGTTGAACAGAAAAAAAGGCTGAACTGCAAAAATCAGTATGTGAGGCAGTCTTTCCCATAAACTATTGTTAGCCTAGTGAACATTAAAATCATTTTCTTTTTTTCATTCTTTGAGTTATTCTATTCAACAAATGGAAAAAAATAATTGCATTTTCCATACCTTGCCATTCATATTCCAGGTAACTACGTAGAGGCTAAGATCCCATGTTGCATTGCAAATTGACTTCTGTTCTGTCCATTTATAAATGCTTCCACAAGAGCAGGATGCCTCCTTTTCGCCCAAGACATTCTCCCTACRTATACCATTGGAAGCCATGGAATCGGACATAGTTAATACAGTGTCTGATCTTGATAGCCTGCAAGTCCTTGTTAAACATTTCTTGTTGCAATCATCCGTCGGGAAATCTCGCAACTTCCTGATATTCTGATTCCTGATCTCATTCTCCTTTCTGGTACTGATTCTCTCCTCGTTCATGTTTGGGTTTCTGCTAAACATAATACTGTTCCCCAATATTTATGTGCTATTAGAATGGCTCAAACGACCCTTTTTGCACAGTGACTCACACTGATTTCTGCAGTTCAGTCCGTTTTCTGTTTAACTTGATGATGATTTTTTTTAATTTCTCCACTATTTCTTAGCTGAATAAATTATTTCAAAAACTAGCTATCAAGATACTTATATAGCTGTCCCTGCTGTTTTTGAAGATTTTATATTTTAAAATGAAATATTTTTTCTGTTTCTACTTTTCCTGAAGTGAAGAACACACTCTTTTTCTCAAATTTCTTTTAATCTTTTCCAACACTTACGAAAATTAATTCTTAGTTGGATAATAAACATTTTTGCTCGCTGTAGGTTTCAGTGTCCTAGTGTCCTGGATCCCAAGGACACCCGAGAGGAGCAATTGGATGATTGCATTATTTGGAAAAGTAAATGGAGAATAGTACGGTTATGACAATTACCGATTGGAACGACTGAAAATTTTGACTTTTGAGGTTAAACACTTGTAACCGGAACTAACAATCTAGTGAGCCGGTGGTGCAGTAACGTATTTAATGTATGTTGCAGAATTGCCTTTTCCCAACTTTTCAAATTACGTGGCGTGTAGAGAGAGACTTTGCTATGTCTAGGCTTACGAGTTGCTTATAAACTCTTATTTATTTTGACTACCCAGTCCGTTTGAGAACCATAACGCTGCCAGCAATTCGTATACAGTCGATTCCCGAACGTGTTAAAACTGTATTCGATCTAGTCAGAACAATCAATACGAGTTCTGTAAGTAGCGTTCTCTATTAATAAAACAAATAGAAAAAATCGGCTAAGCTGTGAGATAGAGGTATTGCTCAAAATTAGTGGCATCCTACTTCATTGAGATATTATCGATTTCAAAGGAATGGATCCAAAGTCGGTGGACTTTTGAAAAACTCAATCAATGTTTATCACAAGAACATTGACAATTGGAGTTCAAAGTAATGGATCCAAAGTTAGTGCACTTTTGACAATCTCTATCAATGTTTATCTCAATAACATTAACAATCGTGGTAACCTATCAACCTATGCTATGCTGTAGTTTAAATGTTTTAGCTTTTTATTTTTTAATTTTGCTTGAAATCCTCATGAATTTTATAGTCTAAATGTTTTACCTTTTGATTTTATTTTGGATATTTTTTTCTGTTTAATTTTGTTTAAAATCATCATCAACTTAAGTATGAGATGGCTAGATTATCCTTGGAACTTTATGTTCTTCTGTATCTAAATAGTCCATGAAATTACTCACTTAGATCACTTAGATGGTGACTCAATCAAACTTACTACCATACAAAACAAGGATTGTATATAATAAATAAGAATAACATTATTGTTTATATAAAGAGGAGAATGATAAGAATAAAGTAAAAATATTTAGCATAAGTTTGTAAAAATAAGCAAAAAAGTAAAGTAAGTGTTCAATGTGGATTAAAACATAGTAAAAATATGCCCAAAGGGATTGGATCCAATGGTGGAAAGCGAGGAGTTTTTCACCCTTATTCTCGTGAGGGCCTAACCTGAAGCCCATCTGAAACAATCTTACATGTATGTTTTCACTTTCAATTTCTATTTGAAAAAGTGGTTTGACTATGCATTTGAAAAATAATATTAAGACCTTGGCATCTTCATTGCAATATACCAAAGATTGAGTTGATGTTTTTTGTTTGCACTTTCAATTTCTATTTGAAAAAGTGGTTTGACTATGCATTTGAAAAATAATATTAAGATCTTGGTATCTTCATTGCAATATTCCAAAGTAGAGCTAGGGGATTAAAAGTTTGGAAAAAAGTGGATAGAATAACTAAATGTTTGGATTAAGTCTTTGTATTGTGCGGAAGTGAATGTCTGCGGAAAAATAGGACCATGACAAAGTGGTCAAAGGTTCACAGATAAAACTCAAATGTCGCACATAAAAGTCAGTAAACAAAAGTGTACAGAGGTAGGATGCGCTAGAAGCAAACCGAGTAAAGTTCTGAGCAAAAGGGACGAAATTTAGCATAAAACTTTGTAAAAACAAGTAAAACATTTATTATAAAACTTAGTATAGTGGAAGGATAGTGTAAGGATAGTGTAAGTTTGAAAAGTTGAAATCCCGAAGGGCGAAGTTCCGACACTCGTCCATTTTAATGTTTGATTAAGTCCTAGCCGTCAGATTGAACAATGAAAGCATGAGTGTAAGGATCAAATATGACCATTGATTTGTTTCCGTAAAATAAACTGTCTGATCTGATTCAAAGGTTTGAAAAGTTGAAAACCCAAAGTTCTGAAGGGTGAAGTTCTGTCAGCTGTCCATCTCATCAGAAGATTGAATCGTGACCATTGAATTGATAAGCGCTTAAGCACTCGTTAAGCCTAGCATCTGGTCACCGTCGTTGGTCATGTGATAGAAGGGAATTCAATAAAATATAATGCGTCGTTGTAATTGATAAGCCTGTGTTTTTGTAACGCTCGGTCACATGTAATGGTTTGAAGGAAGCGCCTCTGTAGAATTCAGTTCCTGTGAAAATAAAAGAGGTTTGAAATCGAGTTTAAAGGATGAAATTGATCAACATGTGATCAATTTACGAAAAGCCTTCATATTAAAAATAATAATCAATGATTATGGTTAAATTAAACAAAGAGGTACGATGGTTCAAAACCAAGGGACACAATGTGTCACTCTCACACTGTTTTGAAGAATATATAAACAAGGAAGAGTGTTGAGAAGAAGTGTGTCTTTGCAGTCCAAATAAGAGAATATATTAAATCAGAGAAGTAGAGATAGACGCAGTAAAGGCTTGATACAAAAGTTTTCCAGATTCATAAAATAAGGGTGGTTGGGTGGTGCAAGGGCAGGTTGGTGCCTGCAGAGGGAGTTGGTGCTTCCTTGTCAGTTGTAGTTGACTAATCATGGGGTTGTAGCCTCCTACCAGTTTGTGTTGGTGAACTAGGGTGTGGGTGCATCCTGATCAGTCGGTGTTGATCGAAAAGGAAGTACATCTTCCTTCTATGTAACATGTAATTTTTTTTTTGTAGTTAATAGAAACGAGTTTGTGGTTTTCCCAATTGGGTTCCACAATAAAATACTGTGTTAAAATTTTGTTTTCATTAATAAAAAGAAAATTGTTAAAATTATTGTGTCACTAATTCACCCCCCCCCCTCTCAGTGACAGGATATGATCCTTCAGTTGGTATCGGAGCAGGTCTCTTCACAAAAGGTTTAAATCACTTGAAGAGGAATATACATCAGAATGGATCAACAGTTGAAGATGTCATAAAAAATCCCTCTGTTTAATGGTGAAGACTATGTCTTCTAAAGTATTAGAATGAAAATCTATCTAATGTCCATTGGACTGGAAGTATGGACATTAGTTGAAAAGGGATATGATGTTCCAAAAGCCACTCCCATCTAAACAGAAGACAGGAAAAAGTTTTGGGAACATGCAAAAGCCTTAAACACACTACAAGTTGGATTGAGTAAGAAAATCCTTGCTAAAGTACTAAACTGTAATAATGCAAAACAACTCTGGGATAAATTGGAAACTATATATGCAGGAGATACCAAGGTTAAGAGGGTCAAACTACAGACTCTCAAAGTACAATATGAAGGCCTAAAAATGAAATATGAGGAAAATATCTTTGAGTATTTCGAAAGAGTTGATAATATTATTAATTCAATCATAATATTAGGAGTAGAAGTATCAGACAATGAGCTAGTTGAAAAACTTCTAAGAACACTACCTATTCTATACAATCCTAAAGTGTCCACTCTTGAAAATCGAGACAATCTAGATAAACTCACCATGGATGAATTTTATGGAATCCTCACAGTCTATGAGTTAATATTAGGTCATGAGAATCACTCACAAGGAGAGGCAACTTTCAAGGAACTCAAGAAAACAAAGAATCATAAGTAGAAACTTCAATCCATCCATGATGAAGAATCCGACATGGAAGAAGCAAATTTCATTAAAAAACTTCAGAAAGGATCAAGGAAGTACAAAGGCAAGCTTCCTTTCATATTTTTTAACTGTGGGAAGGTTGGCCATTTTGCAGCCAAGTGTCCCTATCCCAAGGATGACCCTGAAGATGAAGAAAACAAAATCAAACAGTACAAGAAAAAGGAAAACCCCAACTACAGGAAAAAAATTTACAAAGGGAAAAATAACTTTTAGAAACAACAGTTCATTAGAGTCTAATGACAGTGATGATGATGAATTCCTTTTTCTAGGTATTGAAGAGTCTAATGATATAGAAGACATTAAACATGAAAAAGTGTTAGAAGATGAAGCATAAGTTAATATGGAAGAAGAACTTCTCAGTGCCTTGGATGAATTAAGAAAATGCAAAACCAGATATAGACAACTAAAAAGTTTTGTAGTTGAACAAAAAGAAAAGCATGAACATAAAGAAGAGGAGATGGAAAAACTCATGAGCAACCTGAAAAACCAAATCCTAGAAGCAAATAGGACCGAATAAAGTCTAGAAAAGTCTCTTAAAGAAAAACAAATAACCTGCGAAAGAATGGAGGCAAAAACAATTTACCTAAGAAAATAACTGGATACAAAACTCATTCAAACAAGATATGCGAATAGCTCTAAAATATTGGATAAGATTATTACCACACAAAGGGATTCAGGTAATAAAAATGGAATAGGTTATTCTCAAGAAAAAATCCAAGTCAACTTAAAATCTTATGCAGATGCTCTCCTCAGTACATTCAAGAAGAAAAACAAAGAGAAGACAAATAATGACCAGAACTCCATAGGACTACCTCCACCCATCAAGAAGGAAAATAAGACAATGACAAAGAAGGTTTATCAAATCACGTATCCTCCCATTTTCTTTGGTTATTTCTTTGCATTCTCTAATTTCAGACACAAAGCTATGAATTGTAGAGCATATAGAAGAAAATATCTAAAGGTTAAGAACTATAACCTTAAAGATAAACAAGCAGTAAATTGAGTTAAAAAAGGAAACTATAACGCCTTTGCACCTCTCCAAGAAGGGGACCTTTAATGCTTCAGATGTCATAACTATGGACATAAGGCCATTAATTGGAAATTAATGGAAGTTTCAGAACAACCAAAGTTCATTAAAGAGCAAAAGAAACTTTGGAGAGAAAAAACATCAAAAAAGGAATGTCTCATTGCCTTAAAAGCTCAAGATAAAACAATCTTTGGTATGTTGACAGTGGGTGCTCAAAACATATAACAATTAACAAGGAAAAGATTTTAGACTTAAAGAAACAAAAGGGTAAAGTTACATTTGGTGATAATGCTTCAGGTAACATACTTGGGAAAGACACTGTGAGTTTGGGAAAAGACAAAGCCATAAATGTGCTACTTGTCGAAAAATTGAAGCCTAGTTTATTAAGTGTCAGCCAAACCTGTGATCAGGGGAATTTTTGCATCTTTGATTCCTAAAAATGTGATATTAGGAGAGAAGACACAAGAAAATTAGTTGGTATTGCTCCTAGAACTCCTGAAAATGTATATATACTAGATGCAAAATTGAATGAGGAGTGTCATATAAATTTAGTAGATGAAAGTTGGCTATGGAATAGAAGGTTGGGGCATATTAACTTTGACAATCTAGTGAAATTCAACAATATTGGTGCAGTAAGAAACTTGCCAAAGATCATAAAGCCCTCAGATGCTATGTGTAGACACTGTCAACTAGGGAAGCAAACTAGAATAAGGTTCAAGGCAAAAGAATAGTCAACCTCAAAACCTTTAGAGCTTGTTCACACTAACCTATGTGGACCTACAAGGACCAAGAGTTTGCAAGGAGAGTCTTACTTTATGTTTTTCATTGATGATTTTACTAGAATGGGTTGGATATGTTTTCTCAAAGAAAAATCAGAAGCACTTAACAAATTCAAAGCCTTTAAAACCCTTGTTGAAAATGGAAAGGAGAAAAAGATCAAATGTCTTAGATCAGAAAATGGTGGTGAGTTCACCTCAAAAGAGTTTTATCTCTTCTGTGAAACCCATGGAATAAAAATACAATTCTCTGCTGTCAGAACACCTCAGCAAAACGAGATTGCTGAGAGAAAGAATATAACAGTTCAGAAGGCTGCAAGGACTATGCTCAATGAAGCAAAATTGTCTGATGGATATTAGAGGGAAGCTATAAGCACAAGAATATACATATTGAACAGAGGTCAGCTCAGGGTTAATAGTGATAAGTCTCCTTATGAACTATAGTTTGGAAGAGCTCCATCGGTAAAATACTTCAAGTTCTTTGGAAGTAAATGCTACATCAAAAGACTTGATGAGAATCTTGGAAAATTTGATGTCAAATCTGATGAAGGTATTTTTCTTGGATATGCTTCTAACAAAAAGGCATAGAGATGCTGCAATCTTAGATCACATAAGATTGTTGAGAGTGCATATGTCAAGGTGGATGACCTAAAAACATTAAGAATAAAAAATCAAGAGACTATACTTGAAAGTGAAGATGAAGATGATACTGAGACAATTGACACACAAGTAGAAGAAGTAGAAGATAAAGAAAGGGAAGATGATGATATGCATACGAGTGAAGAAGAAGAATATATTCAAGAAGAGATAAGAGAGGAATTCCCAAGAAGAGATACACAGACACCCTCAAGAATGACTCAAAAGAATCATCCTGAAGAACTGATTATTGGAGATATGAATGATGGAGTGCACACAAGAAGACAACTATTGTATCAAACAAAAATAGCATTGTTGTCACATATTGAACCCAGCTCAATCAAATATGCATGTAAAGACGAGAATTGGGTCAAAGCTATGAATGAAGAATTGGACCAAATTGAAAAAAATCAAACTTGGGAACTAGTTCCAAGACCAAAAAACAAAAATGTCATTGGAACTAAATGGGTGTATATAAACAAAATGAATGAGAATGGGCAAGTAATCAGGAACAAAGCCATATTGGTCTATAAAGGGTATGCTTAGGTTGAAGGAGTAGACTATGAAGAAACCTTTGCACCTGTGACCAGATTGGAGGCAATTAGGATGTTCTTAGCTTTCTCCAGCTACAAAAAAGTTAAAGTGTACCAAATGGATGTCAAGTCATCATTTCTCAACATAAACTTAGAAGATGAAGTCTATATTAAGCAACCATAAGGGTTTCAATTAACTAACAAAGGAGACTATGTCTGTACATTAAAGAAAACACTCTACAGGCTAAAATAACCACCCGGAGCATGGTATGCAAGGCTAGATTCTTACTTACAAAAACAAGGCCTCAAAAGGGGATCAACATACAACAATCTTTACTGTAAAATTGATGGTAATAACATGATTATTGTGGAAGTATATGTTGATGATATTATATTTGGTAGTGATGATGAAAAAATGAGTAAGGACATTGCCAGGATGATGCAACAAGTATTTGAAATGTCTTTGCTTGGTGAATTGAATTTCTTTCTTGGATTACAAATAATACAGTCCAAAAGAGGAGTCTTTATCCATCAGTCTAAGTATGTTAAAGATATGCTTAAGATATTCCAGTTAGAGGATTTAAAACCTGTTATTACACCTATGACAGTTGGATGCAAACTAAGAAAGGATGATGAGTCCAAATCTATAGATCCAAAACACTACATATCAATGATTGTGGGTTTTCTCTATGTAACACCTTCCAGACCTGATGTCAAGCAAGTTGTTGGGATGGTGGCTAGATTCCAAGCAGCACCAAAGGATATCCATGTTCAAGCTGTAAAAAGAATCTTTAGGTATTTGAAAGGAACCATAGATCTTGGTTTCTGGTACCCTAGAAAGGATTCATTCACTTTAAAAGCCTATTTAGATGCTGATTGAGCAGGAAGTGTAGATGACAGAAAAAGTACAAGTGGAGGAACATTATTTTTGGGAGAATCATTGGTAGCTTGGATAAGAAAGAAACAATCCTCAATTTCTCTGTCTAGCACCGAAGCTGAGTATATTGCAACATCATAATGTTGCACACAAGTGGAATGGATGAAAAAAACCCTACAAGACATCAAAATAGTATTTTAAGAACCCACTACTAGCCACTGTGATAACACAAGTGCGATAAGTCTCTCCAAGAACCCTGTTCAACACTCAAAATCAAAACATATTCCAATAAAATACCACTATCTAAGAGATCAGGATGAAAATAAGAACATTAAATTGGAATATGTTCCAAACACAAGAATAGGTGGTAGATATTTTCACAAAACCCTTAAGCAGAGATGTATTTGAATATCTCAGGCAAAAATTGGGAGTAATACTTCTTCCAACCTAAATCTCTCAAAATAGATAAAAATGCATCAATTGGCACCAAATCAGGGGGAGACAGTAATCAATGTCAGAAGGAGTCATTCAGTTATGACAGGAAAAGTGTGATTGCAGGAGGAGTTACCAATGGTCAAGACTCTAATCAGAATTATTTAGACAGACATATCATATCATCAGAAACCCTTTTCCATTGATGTCAAAGGGGGAGAGTAACTTCAGAGGAGAGAAGCATCTTCACAGGGGGAGATTTTGTATGAATTTTGTGAGTTTCCATCAATGACAAAGGGGGATATTGTTGGACATAGTGTCATTGATGTATTGTCATTAATGTCAACAATCAATGTCAAACAATTGGACGATATACAGAGATCAAAGATCAGAAGGGAAAACGCAGTACATAAGCGAATGAAGATCAAATCTCGGAAGGAAGAGCACATTGCAAAAGTGTCATCGGGACCGGTGGAAATATTACCAATGCCCAGGAAAAGGTGAGAAGTCTCAGTAGCCATCCGATCAAGAAATTTACCGTGTTTATCATCTCATATTATGGACGTCGGTCATATGAGTGACCATGGGCATGAGGATCATTGGAGGATCATGACCGTCGAATCTGCAAGCCAGATCAACGACAGGGATGAATTGCGGGGATCGGAAGGAGATTTAAATGACTTGCTAGTTCCAATCCCGCAATTGGTCTAGATTTTCAGATATCACAGACTCAGATATTGACGACTGTGGTTGATCCCACAAGAGATTAGATTAAGTCGGATTGAGTTGTGACCGTCAGATGCACAATCACCAGATCAACGATAAGGATAGATTACAGAGATCGAAAGGAGAATTAAATATCCTGCTAGTTCCAATCCTGCAATTATTCAGGACCGTCCGATCTTATAGCTTCGAAGATCGATGATTGTGGTTGACTCAACAACAATGCACAACTTCAAATTGTGGAGTTTTGGTGACGAGTTAAATCACTCGCAAGTTTTGGTTCCACAACCATCCTTGATCGTTGATATTCTTCGAGAATATTCACAACCATCGGATCAATTTAAGTGGAAGGATAGGATAAGCGGGGCTAAAGGGTTGAGAATTTGATTATCCGAATACCCGCCAGCCGTCGGATCAAACCCAAATTTCCATCAGTCGTCGAATCATTTTCGAGTGGAAGGATAGGATAAGCGAGGTAAAATATATGAGATCTCATTTATGCGAATTTCTATCAGCTGTTGGATTGTTCTAAGTGGAAGGACATGATAAGCTAGAAGAGCTGCATCACAGACAAATCAAGCCATTGATCTAGGATCATGATAAACAAACATAATTCACTTCGGGTATAAAGATGCGAGGAGGTTACTCTCCAGAAAAATCTCACTTCAAAAATTCAGTTTGAGATTTGAAATTTCCGAGACCCGGAGAGTCGAAATAAATTCTCGACTGCCGGATCATCCAAAGTAAGACTCAGTCGTCCGATTCAAGAGGAAATGTGACAGACCACAGTGGCATACCATGTCAACAAAGACATATGGTAGATTACGTCATCAGAGCTCGTCTGCAAGGACATGTGGCAGACCACGTCGTCAAGGACATATGGCGGACCATGTCAGCAAAGGACGTGTGGTAGATCACCTCAGGGGACCACATCAGCAAAGGACGTGTGTCAGACCATGTCAGGAAGGACACGAGTTGTCCGATCTGAAAGATCACTTTGGGTGTATTCTCAACCATTGATCATAGTACAATGCAAGGATAGTGTAAGTTTGAAAATTTGAAATCCCGAAGTCCTGAAGAGAGAAGTTATGACAGTCATCCATCTCAATGTTTGATTAAGTCCTAGACATCAGATTGAACAATGAAAATATGAGTGTAAGGATCAAATCTGACCATTGATTTGTTTCCGTGAAATAAACCGTCCGATCTGATTCGAAGGTTTGAAAAGTTGAAAACTCGAAGTTCCGAATGATAAATCCTAAAGAAGAACAACAACAATTGATAAATCATAAACAAGAACAACAACATGGCAGAAAAGGCTCACTAGCCAACACACAATGTATTCACTCCAATGTTACATATTTATATTACAATGGGTGATGCCACCTCATAGAGAGATTTTCTCTAGATCCTAAAATCATGCATGATGACTAGGCTAGGCAATCTTAACTAAATCATTAGTCATCATTTGAGGATATATTACTAATATCCTAAATGAATAATACAAATATAGGTGACAATTTAGACTTAGTGATTGGTAAAGGTAAGACATAGGTTGACAATCCCCCCTTCAATCACAAGTCTGATTGATAATACTAGCAATAAAGCATAAACTGGTATCAATTCCAAGTCTTCATACTGAAACTCCTGTGCTGAGCCTCAATGAAGAACTGCCTGAAAAACCGCCAATTTGGATGCTGAACATGTTCATTTGAAATGAACTGGAAGAGAGATGAGATATGGAAGTGAACAGCTGCAATATCTGAACATTCCCTGATTGCTTGACAATTTGATCATTTTGCCAAGTATTTTAGCTAGAAGAATCTGATGCCTTCTGCTAATTGGTGAACATGTAGTATCACCAGTCTACTATCAGTGTATCACTGAAAGTGCTCTCTGAATCTGTGGTTTGGGATAACCACTGACCAATTGATACCATGTATATGATGGTTTTTGGATAACCACTAACCAATCTTGACACTTTTAGGTGTCCAACAACATCCCAATGTATAATGTGTATGATTCAATTGCAAGTCATTGAACCATAATCCTGTCAAAGCCTGCCATCTTTGGAAAATATCACTATGTAATCATGTTAGCCAGGATGCATGCAAATTGTTTACTTAATGTAAACTCCAATTTGATGAGAGCGAACCAAGAGAAGTGAATCAACTTCTAGTCTGACACATCCCTAAAAATGCCTGACAACTCAATCAAATGCCAAGCTACAATGCAGAAGGATCCTCTTGTCCTCTGCTGGGTCGAATGACCATCTATGTGAACCAAATGTTCACATCATTGCTCTCAAAATCAAAATTTGTATGATTCAACTTAAACTTATTGAACCATAATTCTGCCAAAGTCTGTCATCTACAGACCGCAGTTGCCCATTTGGCAAATTTCATGCCCATCTGGCATATTTGATGTTTGTTGTTGTCAAAACTTTATGTCTTACAACCATCTTCAATTCCATAATCAATTCCCCCCTTTGTCAGCTGAAAGGAGATACCATAAGTGGTTTCATGAACCATCATCACTGGAATTTTGAACTCCCCCCCTTAAGGTGCATGAGAGTTACATCATTGTACTCCCCCCTTCTAGGCTCAAGAGAGTACCATACTTGTTCCATTTGAATACAACACAAAGTGGGCATGCAGAAAAAACCACATGTTATCTCATCCCGTGAGGTCCATGCTCAAAAGCTATGCCATAAGGGGACCACTTATGTGAGGTACAAAAATGTTATGTGATACAAGATTGGTCTTTACTCGAGATTGAATTCTACCGCAAGACTTATAAAATCGCTTGGTTGTTGATGGCCATTTCCAAGGATCAATCCACTCAAAGTGAATCTTCAATCTTGCAGGTTTCTTCAGTGTTGAGCATCTATCTGAAGAATGGTTATGCTTGCCACAATGCTGGCAAGGATGGAGATCAAAACCTTGATTCTCCTTGTGACCAACTCGATTACAATGTTGGCACTTATCATTCTGATGCTGAACTTGAACAGGTGAAGTTGAAGCTTCTTGAAGGAATCCAACACTTTGGAACTTGATTGGTCTGGAATAATTAGGAATATGAAAGGTAACTTCCTTGTCATATCCAAGTCCTATTCTATTCTTGTTGTAGATGATTTCTTCCCAAGTTCTGATAATGGGCTTGGAAATAGTATTCTGAACCTGTTGCTTTGAAATTCGTGGAAGCGGATTTACTGCATGTTGATGCATCATTGAAAGGTTTTCTTCACTGAAATCAAAAGAAAACTCTTGAAATGTAGGTTCATGAATAGATTCAACTTCATCTAAAACAGATTCTGAAGTTGTATCACTGTGTTGTTCCTTCACTAATTGTTGATCAAAAGCATCATAGAGAGGGTTGTGCTGAACAAAAACTAGTTCAGAACACTTCATTGGCTGTTGATTTTTGAGATCAGTCAACTCATCATTCAATAGTTGGGATAGAGATTGAAGAAGTCTAACTTTAGCTTGCGTCACTTGCAAACAAGTTAGCACTGATTGAAGAGTTGTTTTGTTCAATATTACTATGTTGTCTTCAGTGGTGTTTATTAGAGTGTTCAATAACTCTAATAGTTCGAGACTTCGACTCATTTTAAAACACTAAAAAAGGTCTCCTTGTGTAGGTAGATCCTTATTACAATTTTGACTCGACAGAAGAAGGATTATCTGCAACTCGCTCACTTGAATCGCTCACTTGAAATTCACGCTCGCTTTCTATTCACGCTCACTTGAACTTGCCTTGCTTGAACTTGCTTCCAGGAAGTTGAGGATGTCGGTTACCACCGAAAATGCATCCCAAAGTATTACAATGATATGAGTTTCAAGTAATCATCCTTGTCAATTACGACTCAAAATGACTCTAGGGTGTCGGTGTAGTGTCCCCAAGGTCGAACCCCATTGTAAACCATGTTTTGAAAGGAATTGTAATTATGTTTTATAGGCTGGTGAGCCAAGTTTTTATAAGCTGGAGTCTTATGTGTTGTTAGGCCAGGGAGCCTGAGTGTTGAAGGCCAGGAGCCTGCTGTTGTATATGTAATCACGTAGAACAATTAATAAAACATAAACACCGCCATGTGCAGACCGACCACGATGAATGAGTGAAAGGGGACTAAGCATCCATAAGGTGGGCAAGGAATTAGGGGATGGAAGGTGGGAAAAGGGGCTAAGTGTTGAGCCTAGGGGCTAAGCCTAGGGGGCTTAAGCCTGGGAATAATATTTTAATATTATCCCAAAAAGACATGCACATTTTATGTTTATCCTAAGTTTCTGGCAAGGGGAGAACATGCAAGGGAGATGCGTGTTGGTGGAACGCATGCAGTTTCATGGGTGACAAGTGTCAACCCTGACGCATGCGAATAAAATGACCAGGGTGAGTCGTGAGAAGCTTCTTTCCCCATTCTACCCGATTGTCTGAATGCGTACGGAGCCCTGGATAGTACTACCAACCCGACTCCTACAGAGAACCTTTGTGCGTCCCTGTGATTTGAAAGGTCTTTGTCTGGCTATGAGAAAACCCGTGTGTGTGCTACAGTTCCGTGTTGCCAAATTGAGGAAACAGAAGTGTCTCGTCCTTGCTAAGCCTGGTTATATTGTTGCACCTGTCTGGAGCTGCCCTGGGGTGTTTGTGTCTCGATTCCCGTGGAATGTGGTGGACGTGTATTGTTTGATCCTATGTGGCTTGTTGGCTAGTTTGTACAACACTCTCTCCAGGTGAGAGAGGTGGTTGAATATTTGAAGAACAGGTTTTTGGACCTGTGAGCGACTTCCTCTAGGTGAGAGAGTGCGCAGAGGAAGGAGAGAACTCCTGGAAGGAACCCTGTAGCTGCCACAGAGCCCGGAGACTTCCGGTCTGGCCTGTTCCTGTAACCCAAGGCAAGGGAGATTAGCAGCCGAAAAACTGTCTAGGTGACAGAGAAGGTGTATACTCCTGGGGTGGAACAGGCATGTGGGGAATGAGGGTTTGTGGGCAGTGAGCGTGGGAGGTTCCTTGGAGAGAATTCCTTCCTTGTGGTTGTGTGTTGTTTTCCTTGTAACCTCAGCCTAGCCTAGATTTCCTTACCTTGGGGTGGAGCTTAGTACCAGCTCAGGGGTGACCCATTGCTGAGCTGATGAGCAGTGCAGTCTAAGGCTGGGAGGTTCGTGGAAGGCCTGCACTTGGTGATCAGGAGATCATGTCCTAAGTGGAAAAAATGCTCAAAATTGAACTTGCTCAGAATTGGTTGAAGTTGGAACGCCTGGATAGGTCTCGTCGATACGATCCTGCTGGCGTGAACGGCACGCAAAACCGACTCTGCATCACAAAGATATCTCAGTCAGAAATTTCTTATTTCATTATAAAATAAAAAAAATATATAATGAAATTATAAAAAAGAAAAATGAAAAATTAAAAAATGAAAACTTTATTGAAATGGGTTTTTGGAAAAAAAATATAAGGTGGGCGCGTAGGCCGCCACCTGGCACTAAGGCCTTTGGTTAATTAAACATATAAACCTTGGCGGGCGGAGCACACATATTATTTACAAACTCATTTTTTGAACACATTAAAACAGAGCCGACGAGATTCGACCATGGGTCGAAGCCACAACAGCCCCGCGCCCTAACCACTTGGGCTAGAGCTGCTAGTTATATGGCAAGTGGCACTTTTATTTTAAAAAAGAGCACACATGGTGGAGGTGCGTGGAAAAGGGGGCCAGCCCCTAAGGCCCAACCGCATGTGCATAAGACCGCGCAACATGACCAAGCTCTAATTAACTGTTGGCGCATTTTTTGGGCGGACTCCGACAATTTTGATCTTTTTGCTAATTTTGGCGAAGTTAACTTCCACTTTCCCGAATTTAGTGGGGTTTTTGGGGAAAAGAGAAGGGAAGTTTGTTATTGAGAAAACAGGAGCTACAGGAAACCATTCTTCACGTTTTTTGGGTCGATTTTGGGTATTCTCAGTCTTCTGGAGCCAATGGAGCAGGTTGCAGAGCCAACAGAGGTTTCTTTCAGCCATTTTCAGGGCAGAGGAGCTTGAGGAGCCATTGGATCCTTGGGTGAAGAGGAGTTTTATTGGAGCAGCTTTCACTGTTTTGTGATTTCAGAGTCATTTCCAGTTTCTGTCTGTACTCAGCATTTGTGCCTTCAGCAGGTTTGGCCTTTTTATTGGCCTTTTTATCATTGTAACACCATTTTGAGCATTAATAGAGCAAGGACATGCCCATTGGGAGCCTTGGACCCGRCAGATGTAGCCCAGGAGGGGTGAACTGCCTCAACAAATGCTGTGTGTTTATGATGAATTTCTTTATGCTGTGTTAGACAGATTTTAAATATTGATTCAGAAAACAAATACTACTCTCTCACACAAAGAGATTAAATCTTGAAGCTAAAATACTTTGCACATTTCATATTAATGAGAATGAATACTTTGCACAGCAAAACAAATACTTTCATTTTCAGATCACTTGGTTGGTGGAATCTACCACTGTTAAAAGATAAGTATCTGATTATGTTTTTATCACGTTGTGCATGACTCTACTGTTTATGTTATCATGATTTTCGCTGTGTATACAAATTAATATGGAATGCTATGGTTTGTTAATTATAGCAGTAAATAATATGTTTTACTCTGAGCTTGAATGTGATTAATTGTTTTTAAGCATATGGATCATATAATACCTGTACAAATTATGTATAGAGTGGTGTTATAACCTTCTCTTAATAGTGATTAAACCTTGGTAGCTGAAAAGGTGCGCTACAGTTTGGTATCAGAGCCAAGGTTTCGACACTGAACCTAGATGGGCCAGTGGAGTGGTCTTTGGACCGAGAATGCGAAGGGAAATTGGGTCTGGAAGGCCAATTTCAAACCCTGGTTTGCTCCAAAGTGTTAAGGAGTTACTTGACGAGTTTTTAAGCTCAGGAGGTATAGCGACGTTATGAAACCGCCGCTAGTGTGGTATAAGTCCATAGGGAGAGAGGACTCCACACTAGAAGTGTAGGAGCTTTAGGATTTGTTCGGGAGGGAAGGTGAACCCTCGTGACCGTTAGATATGGAAAGTGTGCACGGGGTTTAAAGCCCTTTGGAATTGCACAGGAGTGTGGAAATTACAATACGTGAAATTCTGAATTAGTTAGGAACCGTCTGAGCCGTCAGATCTCGGTTGGAAAACCCGATAGCCGTTGGATCTGTCAGGAGATATCCGAGGGTTAAAACCCCAGTGAATAGGGACAAAAGCCCCGAAATAGATCTAGACCGTTCAAATGATGGAGGCCACGTGTCATGAGATTTCCCATTTCGGGAAATCGGGAATCGCGGAATCGAGAATCATGATGACGAGGGCTCGTGATTTTTCGTGGTGAAAACCCCGGGATAGATCTGAATCGTCTAATGGATGGAGGTTACGTGTCGAGAGATTAACTGCATCGGGAAACCAGGGATCGAGATTTTGGGAGTCCTGTGATCGAGAGTTTGGACTCTCGTGATGATAAACTCGATGAACAGATGAGATTCTTTCGGAGGATCTCAGGGTCTGTGACGACTGTTAGATGTGAGGAAGAGATGTCGGCTTTAAGCTGGGGCACGAATGTGCATTAAGTTAAGTAATGAGAAGATCTGGACGACCAGAGTCCACCCGCCCAGATCTACGACTGAGGTTTCATTCTGGAGCCCCCTTGTTGTTCTACCTTTAGCGGTGGGGGGGGGGGTCCGGAATCGGACATGCAACTCTTGAACGATTGAGATTAATTCACCTTGATCAACGGTGCTCAGGTGAGTTCCGGACCCCCCTTTCCATTCTTCCTTTAATGGGGGGGGGGGGTCCGGAATAGTGTGGCGTGTGAAATGGGGACCCCTCCTGTCCTATTGACTACTGTGTTGTATCTCCTCTCTGCCACCTGTACTCCACTTAAAAGTGTGCGATGTGATTGATGCCATAGATCTGAGAAAGATATTACCATTGGATTTTTCTAGGAATGGATGTGGACACATGGAGATGTACCACGTGCCAGTGGGTCGAGAAGAGAAGCGAGAGAGGTGGGACCCGATGACGTCATTAAAAGCGACGTGGACCCTCATGAACGTACCACATGCCACTGTAGTTGTGGGTGACCACTGTGCTATGTGGGCCCAGAGGATAAAGTAAGTCGGAATTTTGGAAGTCAGGGTTTGGAAAGGAAAGCAAGTTTGAAATCCTCGTGGGCCAAAACCCCGAAACCCGAAGTCCCGAAATCCCGAAGTGCCAAAAATGAAAGTTTCGAAAACCCGAAAATTGCAGAGCCGAACGGGAGCTCAGAAAACTTATTTGAATCAAAATGTCATTTGTTTTTGTTCATACTGGCTTATAAATGTTGTGGATTGTTCCTGAAGGTTTAATGGCCCGAAAAAATTTGAATTTAATTGCACAGTGTGTGTGCAGAGTTCAACGGAGCTCAGGATTCCAGTTAACCAATGTCGAGTATGGAATGGGAAAAGGTGCAGATTACCCCTGAAATAGAAGACGAACATGAAGGAAAGGATGTTAACCTGGGAGTCGAAGGATCGAACTCCAATGGGCATGGAAAAGAGAAGGATAAGGAAGGACACATAATGAAAATCATTGAAGGATTGCAAAGAGAGGCTAAGGCTTGCCGAACTGATAGCCGAAATCTCATGAAAGTCAGGGATCGACAAGGTGAATTAAACTTAAAATTTTTGAAGAGCTTGGAGAGAATAGAGAAGAAACTCGAGAAGGGAAGAGACTCAAGTACGATGGAGAGTCGCAGAACCCATGGGAGAAGAAGTAGGTCGAGGAGTGGTAGCCGACATCTTAGTCACTCCCAAAGACATTCTAACAGGAAGACACACAGTAGTTCAAGCCCATCCCCTACCAGAAAACATCGAAAATCTCGAAAGGAGG
>ML838435.1:20437-33231 GCA_009831015.1 Picea engelmannii | reverse complement strand
GGGAACGAAGGACAGTTGGAAGGGACCTTACAACATCAAGGCTATGGTTGTAATCTCTCTTTCACATTTAATATGATACAGTAATATGATTCTTTCCTATAAAGCTTGTTGTGTTTTATTGTATGATTCCTTGATCACATACACAGGTTTTTATTGAGTTTATGCTATTGCTATCACTTTGGTTGGTTTGTGTTGTCTTGGTCTTGACCTCACGAGAGCACCAAAGCGAAGCAGGAGCAACAAAGACCCTAGGAAGCGACACTAAGGTATGTTACTTGTTCCTTCCTACTAGTAAATTCAATATCTAAAACTTAAGGAAAGCGTCATGTTCTGATGTGTTTTGTTCTAGATCCAGGTGGATCTAGGGAGATCGGTTAGTGTCCGCACCTACGGATTTATCCAATAACAATAACGGAATCTGCTCTCACATCTTCCCGACTCTCTCGTGAGGGATTTAAGCCAGAACCGGCTTTGATACCAATTGATAAATCCTAAAGAAGAACAACAACAATTGATAAATCATAAACAAGAACAACAACATGGCAGAAAAGGCTCAGTGGCCAACACATAATGTATTCACTCCAATGTTACATATTTATAGTACAGTGGGTGATGCCACCTCATAGAGAGATTTTCTCTACATCCTAAAATCATGCATGATGACTAGGCTAGGCAATCTTAACTAAATCATTAGTCATCATTTGAGGATATATTACTAATATCCTAAATGAATAATACAAATATAGGTGACAATTTAGACTTAGTGATTGGTAAAGATAAGACATAGGCTAACACCGAAGGGCGAAGTTCCGTCAGTCATCCATCTCATCAGAAGATTGAGTTGTGACCGTTGAATTGACAAGCGCTCAAGCGCTCATTAAGCCTAGCATCTGGTCACCGTTGTTGGTCATGTGATATAAGGGATTTAAATAAAATATAATACGTCGTTGTAATTGATAAGCCCGTGGTTCTGTAACGCTTGGTCACATGTAATGGTTTGAAGGAAGTGCCTCTGTAGAATTCGATTCCTGTGAAAATAGCAGAGGTTCGAGATCGAGTTTAAAGGATGAAATTGATCCATATCTGATCAATTTACAAAAATCCTTCACAACAATAATAATAATCAATTATTATGGTTAAGTTAAACAAAGAGGTATGATGGTTCAAAACCAAGGGACACAATGTGTCACTCTCACACCGTTTTGAAGAATATATAAACGAGGAAGAGTGTTGAGAAGAAGCGTGTCTCTATAGCTCGAATCAAAGAATATATTAAATCAAAGAAGAAGAGAGAGATGCAGTAAAGACTTGATACAGAAGTTGTCTAGATTCAGAAAGTAAGGGTGGTTGGGTGGTGCAAGGGCAGGTTGGTGCCTGCAAAGGGAGTTGGTGCTTCCTTGTTAGTTGTAGCTGACTAAACAGGGGTTTGTAGCCTCCTACCAGTTGGTGCTGGTGAACTAGGGTGTGGGTGCATCCTGATCAGTTGGTGCTGATAAAAAAGGAAGTACATATTCCTTCTATGTAACATGTAAAACAAATTTTGCATTTAAGAGAAAAGAGTTTGTGGTTTTCCCAATTGGGTTCCATGATAAAATATTGTGTTAAAATTCTGTTTTCATTAATAAAAATAAAATTGTTAAAATTATTGTGTCACTGATTCACCCCCCCCTCCGAGTGACAGGATCTGATCCTTCACTTACCTACTTTCATCATCGGTAGGTTATCTCATGTTTTTTAATGGTATACCTCAATGATCAGTAATCAAACGAAGTCTCATTGTGTTCAATCTCAACTCCTTTATTCACATGATGTAGACTTGCACCTTTGGCGGATTGTGTAGAAGACTTGAAGACATCAGTATGTGGCCACATATTTCCTGAGTTGTTGCTTCCTTTTCATTGGACCAGTACTTGTGTGACTTAAGTGATGATGGGAGATCAGATTGTACTCCATTGTATACATATATCTTTGGATTGATTTTGAGACTAGTTTTATTGTGCCTTGTTCATGACTATGACAACCTTTGGCATGTAACCAAATTTTTATTTGCCTATTCATGGCCATGGACAGTTGTTTGGTATATTTTCACATGGATCTACAATGTAATTCAAATTGGCAGCCATGTATGCAAAGTCAATACAAATTGTAATGAGAAACTAGTTCTTCCAGCTGGGTCCCCATTACTCCACTTCTAGATTTTTATAATGTATTTTGGCCATCGCAAATACTCCTCTAACCTCACACATTAGGGGGCATATGTTATAGCAAGATTTTCCTCACCCCATGAAATCTTTCACAGAAGGCCTTTTTCCATTTCCCTATGCCGACTTGTAATCCCTTTTTGAAAATCCCAGAGCTAAAAATACAATTTTTCCACATATATGCACCTTGCCTACTATACAACATGTGTATACGCAGGTTGAACCACTACAACCTGCGTACATCAGGAAATGTGCCCAAAATTGAAAAATGGTGTTGGGTTTCCATTTCACGTCACGAGATAAATGACCCTTGGCCTTCCATATACTGGAAATGTTCTGATTCGGCCCTTCAGTTTCACTTGAAGACTATAAATGGGCCAAATCCAAGCTATGGAAAAGAGGAGAAATAATTCAACTTTGAGAGAAAAGTTACTCTGGAGGAATTATTCACTTCATATTGAGTCTGCATTCCTTTATCCTTTAAGTCTGAACACATCATTCAACCCCCAAGCTCTTCCCTTATTGAATGAGAACTCCATTGTCTCTCTTATATGAGCTTGCCTTTGGTGGAGGATTGAAGTGGTGGAGGCCCAGCTGGAAGGAACTTAGTTTCTCGGTTCCAAACCGTGCCGACACAAAAGTTTGTAACTTATTCACTTTTGTTGATTACACCTTAATAGAAATACTCTCTCGTCCAATTGATATCTTGCAAATATTTGAATTATTATTCCATGGGTGTATTTGTTATGAATGTTAATGGATTATGTTATTGAATGTGCTAATGTCATATATTATCACCATATGCTTGCGTTGCTTGGTTGTTGAGGACTAGTTGCAGGTATACATATATCTTCAGATTGATTTTGAGACTAGTTTTATTGTGCCTTGTTCATGACTATGACAACCTTTGGTATGTAACCACATTTTTATTTGCCTATTCATGGCCATGGATAGTTTTTTGGTATATTTTCACATGGATCTACAATGTAATTCAAATTGGCAGCCATGTATGCAAAGTCAGTACAAATTGAAATGAGCAACTAGTTCTTCCAGCTGGGTCCCCATTACTCGACTTCTAGGTTTTTTATAATGTATTTCGGCCATCGCATATACTCCTCTGACCTCACACAGTAGGGGGCATATGTTATAGCAAGATTTTCCTCACCCCATGAAATCTTTCACAAAAGGCCTTTTTTCATTTCCCTATGCCGACCTGTAATCCCTTTTTGCAAATCCCAGAGCTAAAAATACAATTTTTCCACATATACGCACCTTGCCTACTATACAACATGCGTATACACAGGTTGTACCACTACAAATCGCGTACATCGAAAAATGTGGCCAAAATTGAAAAATGGTGTTGGGTTTCCATGTCACGTTACGAGATAAATGACCCTTGGTCTTCCATATACTTGAAACGTTCCAATTAGACCCTTCAGTTTCACTTGAAGGCTATAAATGGGCCAAATCCGAGCTATGGAAAAGAGGAGAAAGAATTCAACTTTGAGAGCAAAGTTACTCTAGAGGAATTATTCACTTCACATTGAGTCTGCATCCCTTTATCGTTTAAGTCTGAACACATCATTCAGCCCCCAATCTCTTCCCTTATTGAATGAGAACTCCATTGTCTCTCTTACATGAGCTTGTCTTTGGTGGAGGATTGAAGTAGTGGAGGCCCATCTGGAAGGAATTTAGTTTCTCAGTTCCGAACCGTGCCGACACAGAAGTTTGTAACTTATTCACTTTTTTTGATTACATCTTAATAGAAATACTCTTTTCTCGTCCAATCGATATCTTGCAAATATTTGAATTATTATTCCATGGGCGTATTTGTTATGAATGTTAATGGATTATGTTATTGAATGTTCTAATGTCATATATTATCACCATATGCTTGTGTTTCTTGGTTGTTGAGGACTAGTTGCAAGTATATTGCTTTGGGTCAAGTTCTCAACGATGGACTTCATCGAACATCTAGACGAGGTAGGCCTTTTATCTTGTCTTGCTAGCATATTTGTTTATGTAGCATACTTGAGAATAGAGTTGATTTCTGTAGTCATTTCCGTTTGTTGTGGTTTACCCCTATCCATAGAGAGATTTTCCTCGTAACAAGAAGAAGTGGTTCAAACACCAATTACAAGTTAGAGCACAGTTCCTCGAAATGTGACTCAAATCACAACACAAACTACTCCAGTGAGATATGCAGGTGTGTAGTCCACACCTAGAGCGCAACAAACTCTAGCAAGCAGTCTGAGTAGTTATACACATCTAGATCCATCATTATCAAGTCTGTTACTAAGAAAGACAAGAATTTTGCGTGATATTTATAATGTTGACACAATAAATTCATTTTTAGTCTTTGCTCTATTTTCACAAATAGATGATCCATTAACTTTTGAAGAATTTGTCAAAGATTATGTATGGGAACAAGCCATGGATGAAGAAATTAAATGCATAGAGAACAATCAGACATGGAAATTGGTAGATGTACCTAAAGACAAGGATGTAATAAGTTTCAAATGTATTTATAAAACCAAAGAAGATGGAGATGTAAATGTGCAGAAGCACAAGGAAACATTAGTTTCAAGAGATTTTACACAACAACCTAAATAGATTTCAATGAATCATTTGCATCAGTTGCGCGCATGGACACAGTCAGAACTGTGTTGGCCACTGTTGCGCAGAATACATGGCCTATTTATCAAATGGATCTAAATTCAACATTTTTGAATCGACATTTAGAAGAAGAAGTTTATGTGGAACAACCACAAGGCTATGAGATTCCAAGACAAGAAAACAAGGTATACATATTGAAGAAGGCACTATATGGATTAAAGCAAGCTCCCATAGCTTGGTACAGTCGCATAGATTCCTATCTCCCTTAAAATGTATTTCAAAGAAGTGATTGTGAGCCAACATTGTACATCAAAGAAAATCAACAAGGTAATATATTGTTTGATTATATGTAGATGACTTTATTTTTACAAGAGATTTTGGCATAGAAGAATTTAAGTGAGTCATGAAGGATGAATTTGAAATGATTCATTTGGGGCTTATGAGATATTTTTTGGGTATTGAAGTTCACCAGTCCAAAGCTAGTGTATTTATTTCACAATCTAAATATGCTCATGAAATCTTGAAAATATTCAACATAATAAATTCCAAAGCAACTCCAACACCTGTCATAACATGATTGAAATTAAGCAAGGAAGATGAAGGATCTAAAGCGGATCCCACTCTATTTAAAGGGTTGGTAGGAAACCTTATGTATTTGACATCAATAAGACTTGATATTCTGTATGGAGTGAGTCTGATTTCAAGGTTCATGGAAACTCCAAAAGAATCCCATTGGAAGGCAAGAAAAAGAATTCTGAGATATGTGAATGGAACAAAATTATTTGGCATTACGCATTCTTCTTTAGAATATTTTAGACTTGTTGGATACACTGACAGTGATTGTGGAGTAAATATAGATGACAGGAAAAGTACCTTTGGGTACACATTTCATTTTGGAATAGGTATAGTGTCATGCGAATCAAGGAAGCAACCCATTGTGGCTCTTTCTTCAGTAGAGGTTGAATATGTCGTAACTACAAGCATAGCTTGTCAAGCAGTTTGAATGAGAAGAATGTTAAAATATTTGTTGCAAGAACAACAGGAACCAACTACAGTGTTTTGTGACAACAACTCTGCCATCATGTTATCAAAGAATCATGTGTTTCACAAGAAAACCAAAAACATTGATACAAGGTATCATTTTATCAAAGAATTGGTGAATACCAAAGAAAATTGCTTAGAATTTTGGAGGACTAAAGAACAAGTTGTAGATATATTTACAAAATCTTTGGCAAGGGATGCATTTCAGAAACTACCCAGTTGTTTAGGAGTTGACATAGTTGTAGATATTTTACAGTTCATGTCAATATGATTTTTTAGATGAAAATGTTGTATTTTGTAATCTTACCTACTTATAATTAAGGGGCAATGTTGGAGATATTAATTACAAGTCGTGATATTTACGCTTACACAGACTCTATCTATCACGAAAAGTAGGAGAGTTAGTGAGTTAGGCATGACAAGGAGGAGTGTTAGCAGGAGCGATATTAAATGAGTCGATCTTTATCTTTCTTGAGCTTCGTAAATTAAATAGAGTGAGTTGTATTTATTGTTGTCTTAAATGCTTGAGTTAGTTTACTTCAACATGAAGTCTCAGTCTTAGTCTATTTATTCTTGACTTTGTAAAGAGTTGACATATATACAGAGAGAGAGAGAGTGATAGTTGATAGTTAGAACCAACAACAACTGTATAGCGAGTCAGAGAAGTCTAGAAGTGTGCATAAATTGTTGGAGCCGAAGCTCGACATAGTTTTGTACTTTGTAACTAGAGACGGCGCCCGAGTTCATAATATATTAAGTATTTGTGTGTTGATGTATTTCTGAGTTTCTGTTGTGAAAATACATTCTCTCTATTACTGCGCAAGCTTCAATTCATAGTTTATGTGTTAAGAGTAGCACATTATTTTAGAAATTACTTTATTAAGTGTTATCATTACAACCTGAAGTCTATTAAGAAATTTGTGAACTGGGCAGTAAGTCCTCAGAGTTCAGCTATGAAGAATTTCACTACGTGGTCTTTTCAACTTTGTTGCACAGAGTTTGTTTGCACTGTAGATCCGAAACTATAGACAACGAATTAAAATACGAGAGAAGTGGAACTAAGAGAGTTGATTGTCATTACTTTCTCTATTAAGGTTGTTGATAGAAATAAATCAATTATTGGATCTTCCACAATTAATAGATATATGGGTAGCTTTTTATTTTAGTGATATGTGAAACAACATGATATTCATTTATTATTTTTGGACAGAAAGGCGACAGTTGAGATCCATGACCTTAATGCAAGAAAAAGTCTTTCACAATGGAGACGACAATAATCGAGACGACAAGATAATTCATAGGTAAATCCAATCGCCATTTATATCATTAAAAATCGAATTGAAAAGACAAAATGGAAAAACACAACTTCCAATGCCTCTTTGAATTCTTGTGGGGTCTCTCTCTATGCCTTCGACTCACCCTAATAGTGTTGGAATGTGACAACCAATTCACGGTTGTTTTCAACAAGATAGTATTATTGGGTTTTAGTTAAAACTAATTAGCAAGAATAGGGGCAGCATTCAATGCATTCAGTTTTGTGTAACTGAAGAAGAAATGGCTTAAATATGTAGCCCGTAGAGACAAATATTGAAATATTGAGATGGGGCTTCAAGCCCTCTCCAGGGCTACCTGGTTGCCAAGCTATGGTTGTAATCTCCTGGTTTCTGCTAATAGATTGACTCTGCCATTTTCCCGTGGATGTTTCCCTCACCCTGAGGGTTTAACCACGTAAATATTGTGTCTCATGTGATTGTTGTCTGTGTATGTTTTATCTTTGTTTTCTGCATGTGTTTATGATCTCTATGATCTATGTGGATAACTGATCTAACAAGTGGTATCAGAGGGTGTGTTGCCCGATCTAGTGGAGGTTGTAGAGATGCGAAATCCAGAGAGAGCTTAAGTTGTTCTCCCTTCTAGATCCGTGACACGGGAATTCGAACCGACGACCTCAACGACCATGGGCTCAGACATCCTAGCGCAGGAGATTCACGATCTGGTGGATCACCATGAGCTGCAGAAGTGGGGGTCGGATTCGATGTCGAGATTTATTCTGGACTCCCTTCTAGATCTAGACGAGACGGTGGGGGAACACGTAAAGGTATCCCTGGAGGGTGCGGGAGGCCTGGGAATCAAACATTGGGTGGGCGAGGAGGCCCACGACAGACCCTTCCACAGTGAAGACCATTTCTCGTATTGGGCCCTGCTGAGATTCATCGATGAAACCGTGAGAGGAGCTTCGATTCGTAGAGCAGGACGAGGAATTACGGGAGGCGTTCAGGGTGTTCGACGAGGACAACAACGGTTTTATCTCCGCGGAAGAGTTGAAGAGCGTGTATTGTTGTTGCATCCATTTGGAAAAGAGGTGTGTGCTGATTGGTTTAGTGTGGACTGGTGTAATTTCTACTATGTGCATTTGCTTCTGGGAAATGAAAAAATGAAGCGTCGAACCAAGGTTTGGTGTGGACGACCAGTTCTGTACATGCATTGCACAAGAGTGTTGGAGCATAGATCTGCTGAGTTTTGAAGAAGAGCAGTGGTCGAGGTAGCTGGATCGCTTGTTTGTTTGGCGACAACGAGTCTTCAGGTGCCAGTTTGAGCAACGGTGCGGGCTACGGAGTATCCAGGATTGGTTACCCTTGTTCGGGATCTCCTAGTGGATTTGTACTGGATCCTGCACATAACCGGAGTAGGGGTGCAACAGAGAGCACCGGTGTGGTGCGTTGGTATCATGGATGCCGGTGATGCGGTTGGCTGGATGTGCCAAAGAGGACAGGTAAAAAGAAATTGCATATTCACTAGCCAAGGCGACAGAGAATACAGAGGTGAATCTCGAGTCTGCAGGAGTTGCTAATAGACAGGCTTGATATGAGTTCCTCAGGTTACATAAATAATACACGCATGTCATGACAAAGGCAGATCATTGTTAAGGCCGAAGGGAGAGTCGTCGAGAGAGATCGTTGTATTAAAGAGTTCCTGAATACCTGATAAAAGTCAAGATAGAGGTGGAAGTCATGGAGGGGCATTGTGTAATAAGATCACTCTGGCGTGAACATGATCTTTATGGGTTGATGTGTGAGCCTGGTCAAGGGTTGCAAAGAGGCATACTAGTCAGATCATGTTGGATATCATTGTGTGAATACATGTGGTTGGGACCAAACTTTAGCATAGAATCATTTTTCCCGCCATTGATGTTGTAAAGGTTGTCATTGTATGGTAATCTTTTGATGGCGAGGGGGTGTTTTGTTTTTCCACACTTACTTCATGATAAGTTTATCTTGTGTTACTTTGTTTTCAAGAGGTGAAGGCTCGGAGTGGAACAACGGTGATGTTAACATATGAACATGTATTTTGATGGAGTTGTAATGTAAACTTATTGCATGTAATTGGGCATATGGCTGTAAGACCTTGTTAGGTTAGGTGATAGGGGCCCGTGATTTTATGTCCATGTAATAGCATGTAATGAAGCCTACTTAAATGCTAGTTGTAACTCCATTATTAAGTGGCCCGAGGATGAGCGGTGAACGCTTACATGGTCGGCTTGGCTGGTTTTTGGTCAAGTGAATGTTCATGTTAAGGTTAAGCTAGGACTCCATTGAAAGTTGCCTGGAGGGGAGCTTGTGTCAAGCTCACTTGGATGGCCTTGTCTGTTTTTTGGCGAAGGTCTCGAATACAGAGTTCGAGGTGGAGATCTGAAGTTGCTCAAGATCGCGACAGAGAGTTGTTTGCAAAGCTCAAGTAATTATTGTATGGCCTGAAACTCAAGCATGCAAGTTTGTACAAGATGTTGAATCCTTCATGGTGAGCCAAGTTTTACAAGAAGTGAATGTAACCATTGTGTTTATGGTACTCACTATCTTGGTGTTTAGATTGTTGACAATATGCTTATAGCAAGCAGTAGCATGGCTAAGATCAACAGGGGATCTGGGAGCAGCAAAACAATATTGAGCTTAGAAATACACAGAGACGGGATTGATGGTAAGTTTTGGGTTATCACAACGAGAGTACATGGTATGATACTTGGGAAATTTTGTATGAAAGATGTGAAACCGGTAAAATATTTTTTGGCTTTCCATTATAAGTTTTCTTCATGTTTGTGTCCAAGTGATGAAGAAGAAAATGGTTATATATCTCGTGTATAGTGTGCTAGTAGAAATATTGATGATTGCGATGAAAGGATGAGATAGTGGAGCAGTGAAATGGGTGCTTCGGTTATGAAAGCACCGGTATCACCTATCTTCAGCTTGCAAGAAGGTGATGAATGGACAATGGCATTACATCAGGTTAATTGTTGTCAAGGTGGAGATTGTTGGAATGTGACAACAATTTGTTGTCAAGGTGGAGATTGTTGGAATGTGACAACAATTCACGGTTGTTTTCAACAAGATAGTATTCTTGGGTTTTAGTTGAAACTAATTAGTAAGAATAGGGGCAGCTTTCAATGCATTCAGTTTTATGTAACTGAAGAAGAAATGGCTTAAATATGTAGCCACTAGAGGCAAATATTGAGCTGGGGCTTCAAGCCCTCTCCAGGGCTGCCTGGTTGCCAAGCTATGGTTGTAATCTCCTGGTTTCTGCTAATAAATTGATTCTGTCATTTTCCCGTGGATGTTTCCCTCACCGTGAGGGTTTTACCATGTAAATACCGTGTCTCATGTGATTGTTGTCTGTGTATGTTTTATCTTTGTTTTCTGCATGTGTTTATGATCTCTGTGATCTATGTGGGTAACTGATCTAACAAATAAGACAGCAAGAGCCAGCAGGAAACTTCATAATACATATGAGATTTTTGGATCTAAAATGGGAAAATTTTAATCTGTAGAAAGAATTTCACCAGCAGTCAGCGGCCTCATTTTAACGGATTTTTTTGTTGTTTTGCGAGTAGGTAGTGCCCACACCCTTCAAACGCGAGTAGGAAACAGGATTCCAGTGAAAAAGTAAAAATAATCAATGTTTTTAGTCATTTTCCCACAGATTATATACAGCAGAGGCCGAGCTATGAAACGACGCAGCAAAGAATTTCATTGAATGATACTCTGAATCAAATTAATATCGATGCCACCTAAAGAATTTTTGAATCAATGTCGATTGTCTCCCCGTCTTGCTGACTAACCAGTGGCTCCTGGAGTTTGATGTAAAGTAGAGCTTTGACAGGTCTGTGATCGGAGCCCTTTATTGAATCAATACAATCGTAGTCCTCCACATGGACTTTAGTATTGATCGAAGGATTTATTTTGTACAGAATCCGGTCAGTCCAAGACGGGACTCTCTTCTGCTTGCCATCAAACAGCACAGAATTTAGTATCTATCTATGTAAATCATGCAGTAACTCTAATAATAACCTTCATGCAGTCGAATATACATAGAGAAAATACCTTTGCACTTGTGTCGTAATCGTCGGTGCCAATGTCATATTTGTAAGTAGGTCGAAATGAGAGTGGCCCTTCGCAGAAGCCATGAAAAACTTCTCCCCTTTCTGCTTCTCTAGAAAGTTGATCACTACCTCTCAGTAGCTGCACCAGTGCAGTCATCATAAGAAATCAGAAGGTTACAATTATACATTAAATTATGAAATATAAAAGTATCAGAGGAGCATTATCTTCGCACTTTGAAACTAAATGATCTCCAGCCACCATATCAAAATGATCTCGGAAAGATAATTTTCTGACATTTTCAAGGTTTTAGGTAGCTTTCGAGACCTTCAAACTTGTGGAAATATGAAAAAGATATACCCTTAAAACTTCGGTTTGTGTAACTATACTGAATATCCAAATTTTTTACCAAAATGTTTAGTAATTGTTGGGGATATTTTTCATAAAACTGTTAGAAATTGTTAGATCAGAGTGTCTTAAAGTTTTTAGCATATTGAATCTATTTCTGCATTCAGAAATGAATTTTAAACAATAAAAAATAGTAATAGATTTTAAACAACAAAACAAAAAATAGTAATAGATTTTAAACAACAAAACAAAAAATAGTGATTTAATACAAATTTTATGGCAGGATTACCATTAAAAAACAATTTGATAGAATAGTTAAATAAAGCTGGACTATTTTTTTTATGGCTTTATCTAACTATTCTAGATTTTTATCTTTTTTCACTGGATTTTATGTTGTTTCAATTACATTTCTGAATACATGAAAAAATTCAACATTATACCAAAAATGTAATTCTGAATACATGAATAAATTCAACATTATACCAAAAAAATAAAGTAAAAAAATCATTCAAATATACAACAAATTCAAGAATTCCTCAAATATCCTCAACGTAGAGCGGTTACACTAAGCGGTTGTTTTTTATACTTTTGATCTTACAAAGATTAAAGACTTGATTATATGAGGTCCGTGGGGAGATGGAAAATTTACAAAAAAATAATAGAAGTCTCTCCAGCTATACAGCACCTTGCTTCTCTACAGTCAGGAATATACTTGATTACCTTTTGCAGGTTTTGATTGATGAGAAAGCCCACCGATCTTCTGTTTCCTTCGATTCTGTAGTTGAGATCACCAAGCCACACAACAATGTCGCATTTCTCAATTGAGGTTAAATTTACCGCCCTCTTTCTGCTTCGTCTCAACAGTTTTATAAGCCGTCTAGGACTGTGCAAGCATGATGACTGCATTTTCTCGCTTGGGTTCGAAAAAATTGCTTGGCAAATGCGATGGTATTGATAATTGCGCTCTTCTACATTACATTCATGAGCTGCAGTGATAAGAACAATGGAAATAACGTATTTTTATATCAGAGCTATTCTCATTTTTATATCATGGATCTATGCTAGCATATTGATGTCTTGAAGAAAGGAAAGAGTGGTTACGAGCAAGATGGCAGGAGATGAACAAGAAACAGGTGTGTAGGAATTTGAATGCAATGGCTACAGCTCCCTTCTGTCGCCCCACGATGCTGCCTAAGCCTCCCCCTCCAATTTTGTCCAA
>ML838435.1:6507-18201 GCA_009831015.1 Picea engelmannii | reverse complement strand
AAAAAACGGCTAAGCTGTGAGATAGAGGTATTGCTCAAAATTAGTGGCATCCTACTTCATTGAGATATTATCGATTTCAAAGGAATGGATCCAAAGTCGGTGGACTTTTGAAAAACTCAATAAATGTTTATCACAAGAACATTAACAATTGGAGTTCAAAGTAATGGATCCAAAGTTAGTGCACTTTTGACAATCTCTATGAATGTTTATCTCAATAACATTAACAATCGTGGTAAGCTATCAACCTATGCTATGCTGTAGTTTAAATGTTTTAGCTCTTTTTTTTTTTTAATTTTGCTTGAAATCCTCATGAATTTTATAGTCTAAATGTTTTATCTTTTGATTTTATTTTGGAGATTTTTTCTGTTTAATTTTGCTTAAAATCATCATTAACCTAAGTATGAGATGGTTAGATTATCCTTAGAACTTTATGTTCTTCTCTATCTAAATAGTCCATGAAATTACTCACTTAGATGGTGACTTAATCAAACTTACTACCATACAAAACAAGGATTGTATATAATAAATAAGAATAACATTATTGTTTATACAAAGAGGAGAATGATAAGAATAAAGTAAAAACATTTAGCATAAGTTTGTAAAAATAAGCAAAAAAGTAAAGTAAGTGTTCAATGTGGATTAAAACATAGTAAAAATATGTCCAAAGGGGTTGGATCCAATGGTGGAAAGCGAGGAGTTTTTCACCCTTGGGCAAGGTTCAATTCTCCTAAGGGCCTAACCTGAAGCCCTGGGCGCACCTTGAGGTAGTGGTCGAACGTGTGGTTGCACTCAGAGATATTATATTAATTGATATCGTGACCCGTGCACACATAAGTGGATCAAATCCCACTCCCATGTCCTTCAAATTTGATGCCCGTAGTGCCATGTAAATGGAAGGAAATGTAAAAATGAGGTCGCAAGTTCGATTCTCACCTCGATTTGTTGCTTGTGAGCACCGACAGGATTCGACGACACGATTCTCCCTAGGGGTTATAACGCAGCCAACATGATTCAACCCTGTGTCACGCGAGTACGATATTGTCGCCATTACCGATTCCCCTAGTTACAAAAAAAAAAAAAACTTAGTAAAAATATAATAAAATACAGAGAAATGAATTCTGAAGCAATGTAAAGTTGCAGGAATGACCAAGTATAAAATCTGAAACAATCTTACATGTATCCTTTACTAATATATATATATATATATATATATATATATATATATATATATAATTTGTAACTTTTGAAATTTATTGTACAAGATAATACCCTTATTTTTCTATATAAATAAAAATATTTAATTTTACAATTAAACCAATTTTAGTTGTATATGGCCTAGAGTATCATGTGATTGAGTTAATGCTTCGTGTTTGCACTTGATTTTCATTGCAATATGCCAAAGATTGACATGTTCATTGCAATATATCAAAGATTGAGTTGATCCTTTGTGTTTTCACTTTCAATTTCTATTTGACAAAGTGGTTTGACTATGCATTTGAAAAATAATATTAAGACCTTGGCATCTTCATTGCAATATACCAAAGATTGAGTTAATGTTTTTTGTTTGCACTTTCAATTTCTATTTGAAAAAGTGGTTTGACTATGCATTTGAAAAAGAATATTAAGATCTTGGTATCTTCATTGCAATATGCCAAAGTAGAGCTAGGGGATTAAAAGTTTGGAAAAAAATAGATAGAATAACTAAATGTTTGGATTAAGTCTTTGTATTGTGCGGAAGTGAATGTCTGCGGAAAAATAGGACAATGACAAAGTGGTCAAAGGTTCACAGATAAAACTCAAATGTCGCACATAAAATACAGTAAACAGAAGTGTACAGAGGTAGGATGCGCCAAAACCAAACTAGGTAAAGTTCTGAGAACAAGGGACGAAATTTAGCATAAAACTTCGTAAAAACAAGTAAAACATTTATTTTAAAACTTAGTATAGTGGAAGGATAGTGTAAGTTTGAAAAGTTGAAATCTTGAAGTCCCGAAGGGCGAAGTTCCGACAGCCGTCCATCTCAATGTTTGATTAAGTCCTAGCTGTCAGATTGAACAATGAAAGCATGAGTGTAAGGATCAAATATGACCATTGATTTGTTTCCGTAAAATAAACTGTCTGATCTGATTCGAAGGTTTGAAAAGTTGAAAACCCAAAGTTCTAAAGCGTGAAGTTATGTCAGCTGTCCATCTCATCAGAATATTGAATCGTGACCATTGAATTGATAAGCGCTTAAGTGCTCGTTAAGCCTAGCGTCTGGTCACTGTCGTTGGTCATGTGATAGAAGGGATTTCAATAAAATATAATGCGTCACTGTAATTGATAAGCTCGTGTTTTTGTAACGCTCGGTCACATGTAATGGTTTGAAGGAAGCACCTCTGTAGAATTCAGTTCCTGTGAAAATAAAAGAGGTTTGAGATCGAGTTTAAAGGATGAAATTGATCCACATGTGATCAATTTACGAAAAGCCTTCACAATAAAAATAATAATCAGTGATTATGGTTAAATTAAACAAAGAGGTACGATGGTTCAAAACCAAGGGACACAATGTGTCACTCTCACACTGTTTTGAAGAATATATAAACGAGGAAGAATGTTGAGAAGAAGTGTCTTTGCAGTCCGAATCAATAATATATTAAATCAGAGAAGCAGAGATAGATGCAGTAAAGGCTTGATACAAAAGTTTTCCAGATTCATAAAATAAGGGTGGTTGGGTGGTGCAAGGGCAAGTTGGTGCCTACAGAGGGAGTTGGTGCTTCCTTGTTAGTTGTAGCTGACTAATCATGGTGTAGCTGACTAATCATGGGGTTGTAGCCTCCTACCAGTTTGTGTTGGTGAACTAGGGTGTGGGTGCATCCTGATCAGTCGGTGTTGATCGAAAAGGAGGTACATCTTCCTTCTATGTAACATGTAATTTTTTTTTTGCAGTTAATAGAAACGAGTTTGTGGTTTTCCCAATTGGGTTCCACGATAAAATACTGTGTTAAAATTTTGTTTTCATTAATAAAAAGAAAATTGTTAAAATTATTGTGTCACTAATTCACCCCCCCCCCTCTCAGTGACAGGATCTGATCCTTTAGTTGGTATCAGAGCAGGTCTCTTCACAAAAGGTTTAAATCACTTGAAGAGGAATATACATCAGAATGGATCAACAGTTGAAGATGTCATAAAAAATCCCTCTATTTAATGGTGAAGACTATGTCTTCTGGAGTATTARAATGAAAATCTATCTAATGTCCATTGGACTGGAAGTATGGACATTAGTTGAAAAGGGATATGATGTTCCAAAAGCCACTCCCATAGAAGTAGAAGACAGGAAAAAGTTTTGGGAACATGCAAAAKCCTTAAACACACTACAAGTTGGAYTGAGTAAGAAAATCCTTGCTAAAGTACTAAACTGTAATAATGCAAAACAACTCTGGGATAAATTAGAAACTATATATGCAGGAGATACCAAGGTTAAGAGGGCCAAACTCTAGAATCTCAAAGTACAATATGAAGGCCTAAAAATGAAATATGAGGAGAATATCTTTGAGTATTTCGAAAGAGTTGATAATATTATTAATTCAATCATAGGATTAGGAGTAGAAGTATCAGACAATGAGCTAGTTGAAAAAATTCTAAGAACACTACCTATTCTATACAATCCTAAAGTGTCCACTCTTAAAGATTGAGACAATCTAGATAAACTCACCATGGATAAATTTTATGGAATCCTCACGGTCTATGCGTTAATATTAGGTCATGAGAATCACTCACAAGGAGAGGCATCTTTCGAGGAACTCAAGAAAACAAAGAATCAGAAGCAGAAACTTCAATCCATCCATGATGAAGAATCCAACATGGAAGAAGCAAATTTCATTAAAAAACTTCAGAAAGGATCAAGGAAGTACAAAGGCAAGCTTCCTTTCAAATTTTTTAACTGTGGGAAGGTTGGCCATTTTGCAACCAAGTGTCCCTATCCCAAGGATGACCCTGAAGATGAAGAAAACAAAATCAAATAGTACAAGAAAAAGGAAAACCCCAACTACAAGAAAAAAAATTACAAAAGGAAAAAGAACTTTTACTCAAAAGAAGAAAACAACAGTTCATCAAAGTCTAATGACAATGATGATGATGAATTCCTTTTTCTAGGCATTGAAGAGTCTAATGATATAGAAGACATTAAACATGAAAAAGAGTTAGAAGATGAAGTAGAAGTTAATATGGAAGAAGAACTTCTCAGTGCCTTGGATGAATTAAGAAAATGCAAAACCAAATATAGACATCTGAAAAGTTTTGTAGTTGAACAAAAAGAAAAACATGAACATAAAGAAGAGGAGATGGAAAAACTCATGAGAAACCTGAAAAACCAAATCCTAGAAGCAAATAGGACCGAATAAAGTCTAGAAAATTCTCTTAAAGAAAAAGAAATAACCTGTGTTAGCGCTGGAAGTCACTCCTGGATTGCTTGCAGGTGCAGAGCCCAACGCCCATCAGTTTAATGTCACGATTTGATAAATGGACGATCAAATGGGTAGAGACTTGAGGAGATATCACTTTAACTCGGGGACTGGATCTGGTATGTAAAGAACAAAGGAGGTCTGGAATCCTAACTTCAGCCATTGGGTTGATTAAAAGATGAGCAAGTGGAAGACTTAGTAAGAAAGGTGAACAAACATCTCTAGGCAACAGGCTTGCAGCGGTTTGTAGGGGAAAAAATCTGAACGCAGGATCCTCCTGGTTCAGGGCTTCAAGAAACTGAAGAGAAGACTTGACTGGATCCTCCAATTCCAGGTCATTCAGCGTTAAGGAAATCACAGGAACCGATTAGAGACTCTGTAACCATTACAGTGATCCATTACAACATCATCCTATAACAACTACAACTCGAATGGATCCTCCAATTCTGAGCTGCTCTAACATAGTATAACAAAGATGTAAAGAAACTGGCATTCATAAGGCAAGAAGTCTTAGAAGTCTAGAAAATAACCAGAAAATAGTGCTTCATTAAAGTTTTACAACCGGGAGCTCTGCTCAACCATCGATACCCACCAAAATGGCAGAAATGCCTACATATACTTGGAACTGATTCAGGCACTGAAGGCGCGATCATATCATGAATTCAATGCTTGACATTGAGGAGCTTCTCTGTTAGGCTACGCATGCAGACGTTGGGCAGAATGCCCATGCAGTCGACTGTCAGACGCGATCTTTGTCAGGAGGGACTGACAACCTGTCTTTGTACACGCTCCTTTCTAACCTTCTATTTAAGGAAGGAGATGATGTATCACCCACCTTCCTCATTTTCATTAACTGATTCATCGGGACCTGAGAGGCTCTAGTAAAATACTCATTTGGGAGATGTGGTAGCCTACCCTTTGGCTGTCTGCTGCTTTTCTGGATTTCTGCAGGGGGACTCGGCTGGCCAATGTGGACGGATCTGACAAGGTTGAGGTGATGGGCATGACAGATAGGATACTGGGTATGTGTAGGCTCTTAGGAACTAAAGGCGTAGATGCGATGTGGCACAAAAAGATGACGTGGGGACAACAGAGGAAATTTGGTGATTGAACAAGGTGGGGGCAATTAGCTGAGGCGGAGGTGGCTAGGAGTGTAAGATGATGAAATGGAGGATACGTGTCATCGAGGTCTCGCGATCCTCTGAATCCCGACGCGCCCCTTCCCAGGCCTCCTTCTCGATGACCAGGCGCTAAATCCGTGGGCCTGATTCTGGGCGCTATCGGAAATTCGGGGTTCGGGGCTTTCAAAATGAAAGAAATGAGGGGTGCCAGCTTCCCGAAATCCCGATAGTTGATATGCCGACCGGATGCTACCTGTCCCAATTGGATCGGACGATCCATATTTGCTCTGGCCCATGGCGCTTTCTCTGCTCTTGTCGGGATTTTCCCGTCGGGAAATCGGCACCTGCGTTGTTGTGATCCACTGTCCTCACGGATCCCCGACTCCCGATATGTCGATGCCACTTGGCGCTGTCTCCCTACAAGAATTGACCTTCCAACACCTGTCCCCAACTACGGTCCTTAACTCCGTCGGGAAATCGCGTATCGGGATATCGCGATTCCTGTTGTCATGTGCACGGGACTTTCAGTTCCCCGATCCCCGACTCTGCGGGATCTCTCGCCACGTGTCCCTACTGACGGATGGTTCTGATCCAGTCGGGAAATCGAGTATCATGATTCCTACATGTAAGAGTTTCTTGCCTCCAAAAACTCCGATTCTCCAATGAACTGAACCCTGACTCTCCTCCTGATGTCTAACGCGTGTCCTGCCAAGATCAACGGCTAGGATCTCCATCGGTATTTCGAGACTCGAAAGGTCTCAGTTTTCTTACCCTTTGAAACCCCGATACCACAATTGTTACTAACATTAGGCTCCATGGGGGATAGATTCGTCCCCGCGATGCTCTAAGAACTTATTTGCAGTTCCAGTGCCTTGTTGTTGGGCTATGGAGTCACTTGCTAAGCCGAAACAAAAAGTAAAAACAAAGAACAAAAAAGGCAATATTTACAAAACATAGGAGCCAATGGAGGCTCAGACAAAATATTTTTTAAGAAAGTGCCCATTTACTGGGCTGCTGAAAACTCCTTCACCCTCCAAATCCTACAACTTGTATGTGTTATTAGAGAAAGTCTCAGAGATTCTGAAAGGCCCAACCCACAGGGATTCAAATTTACCATGTTTGCCCTTGTCTTGTTTAGGAGCATCCCATTTCAACACCAGGTCTCCTATTTGGAAACGCTCCTTCTTGGCCTTCTTATCGAAAACCTGCTTGATCCTTCGCTGATGGTCCTGAATTCTGTCCACTGTCTGCTCCCTAGCCTGCTGGACCTCTACTAGCTGATGAATCCTTCTAATCATGTCATTTGGCTCTTCTTGATAATCCTGGAAGAATTTTTCTATGAGAATGGCTAGCTAAGAAGGGAAGATGACTTCGGCTCTGTAGACTAACTGGAAAGGGGAGAGACCTATAGATCTCTTTGTAGTCACCCGATCAGCCCATAGGGAGAATTTCAACTTTGAATTCCAAGCCCTTTTGTTGTCTTCCAACAACCTTTTGATGATCCTTACCAGGATTTTGTTGGAGGATTCCGCTAGACCGTTTCCCTATGGATAATATGGGGTGGAGTGAATCAATTTGATCCCAAACTGTTCACAGAACTTGGATAGCGGTTCAGACCTGAAAGCGGCTGCATTATCAGTGACAATCTTATTTGGGCAGCCGAACCTTGTGATGAGGTCCTCCAAGAATCCAATGATTACTTTGTGGGAAGCACTCCTGGTGGGGATAGCTTCAATCCACTTGGTAAAGAAATCTGTAGGAGTCAGGATCCACCTGTGTTGCCCACTGGATGCAGGGTGAATTTCTCCAATGAAATCTAGGCCCCACTGCTGGAAAGGCCCTGAAACCACCACCAGATTTAATGGTAGAGACCTGAGCTGCTGCTTTCCTGCAAATTTTTTACATTTGATGCAGGCTCTGACCCCTTTGTAGACATAAGTGAACACGGTAGGCCAGTAGTACCCAACCCTGAGGATTTTGTGGGTTGTGGCTCTCCAGAAATGGTGCCCTCCACACAGGCCGCTGTGAAATTCAGCCACGTCCGTCTCGGCCTCTGGTGGACTCATGCATTTTAAAAGCACCCCCAGGGGGTCTTTCCAATATAACACTTGATCGATCAGGCAGTATCTGACTACTTTGAGCTTGAGATCTCTTGCTTTGCTTCTTTGCAGGCCATCTAGAGGCCGCAACTCCTGCAGAAAGTATATTACATCCTTATACCAAGGACATCGAGCCAATGGGGGCTCCCTTTGATGGTCTACATCAGACAATCGATCTTGCTGAATACCTAAGCATTCGTTGATGAAACTTATCCCCAAAGCTTGGCAGTTTGCCTCAGCCAACAACCTGGCTAAACCATGACCTTTGATCAATTTGGTGGGTCTTATTTCCAGGTCGAATTCCAGAATTTTGGCTATCCATTTACTCCTTCTCCCGTTTATGTCAGGCTGAATAAGAATGTCTTTAACAACAGTCGAGGGGACATAGGCGATGATTTTTGACTGCAGGACATAGGTTCTAAAAGCTTTGAGAGATTTTACCAGAGCATAGGCCTGCTTCTCCATAGTGTCATACCTGACTTCGGCGTCCCTCAATGCTCGGTTGAAATAAGAAATAGGCTGCTCTAGCCCAATGTTGTTTGTCTGTAATAGAACAACAGCCACTGTGTCAGGTGAGGCAAAGGAGAAGATAAGGAAATCCTTTGAGTAGTCAGGACTGATAAGCACAGGAGCTTCAGTCAGGGCCTTCTTGATTTGTTCAAAGGAATGTCGCGATTGAGGGGTCCACCTTACTTCATTCTCTTTTTTCAACATGGATGTTATAAGCTTTACCTCCTCGGCAAAGTTAGGCACAAACCTTCTCAGAAAATTAATTTTACCGAGGAAAGATTGGACCTCCTTCTTGGACCTCGGGATTGATAAGGCTTGTATCACCTCAACTCTTCTGGGGTCAATTCTGACTCCTTCTGCCGATACTATGTGGCCTAGTAACTTTCCCTCCTACATGGCGAACAGAGATTTCTTGGGGTTTAATGAAATGCCAAACTTTCTGCATTTTAGGAAAACTTTCCTGAGATGACAACAATGCTCTTTGTCAGATTTTGAAAACACTGTGATGTCATCCAGATAAATGACCACGAATTTATCCTTTTCCCCGATGAAAGCTATATCCATGGCACGCTGGAATGTCGCCCATGCATTCATTAATCCAAACGACATCTTGGCATACATGAATGTACCCCATGGAGTGGTGAACGTTGTCTTTTCTCTGTCCTTGGGCAGAACGGAGACTTGATTGTAGCCGGAGAATCCATCAATCATGGACATCCTAGAAGCTCCTGTCACCCTCTGCAGTATATGTTCCATCATCGGCAAGGGGTAGTTATCCTTCCGTGAGCTCCTGTTCAGGTTTCTGAAGTCTACACAGAGTCAGATATCTCCATTCTTTTTCCTTACTGACACCAAGTTGGCCACCCACTCTGAATATCTCAGTGGTACAATGATCTGAGCTTGAAGCAGCTTCTTCACTTCCCTCTCCATGATAGGAAGCAACATAGGATTGATCTGTCTCAGCTTCTGCCTAAATGGATTTGCGTCTTCTTTTAATGGGACTTTATGCTCGATGACAGAAATGTCATATGTTTTGAGGTCTTCGTACGTCCAGGCGAAAACATCCGCAAATTCCTTCAAAAGTCCAATGTATTCAGACCTCTACTCCTTTGTCAGACTTCTTGACAATTTGACATACTTGGGCTCACCCCCAGTCCCAATGTTGCATTGAATAGTACCAGCGTCCTCCTCCGAGACTTCTCCTTTTAACGATACATCATTTCCATCAAAAAGTCTTTCCAAAGGAACCAGTCCTCTCGGAATATGGTTGCTAGGCAGCTGTACAATGTCACGCTCTGCAATTTTATTCAGAAAATTACCCCCATTGAGCTCCTCCTCTGAGACGGCGTCTTGGTCAATGTGCATTTCTAAAAATTCCTCGACAGTCTCCAAGAACCTCTTGACCTTGAGATCATCCTCAAATACCTTCCAATGTTTGACGTTGTCAGGTATGGAGGGCCTGTATTTTACCTCTACATCATATCTAAATTTGAGCGGCAAGGGTACTTTGAAATTGCTAGCCGATGTAGCCAAGGAATCTGCCAAGGTGTTTTCCTCTCTTGGGATGAAAGAAATATTAAACGCTGAGAAGAAACTGTCAATAAGGTCCCAAACCTCATTCCTGTAACTTCTGAGTCGAGGATGCTTAGCCTGATAAGCGTTCCTGACCTGCTGAACCACCAACTCTGCATCTCCAAAAACTGCTACTTCCTGAATTCCCATTTCCTTTGCGGCTCTTTGCCCCAAGACAAGAGCTTCATACTCTGCCACATTATTAGTAGCTTCAAATTCTAATTTGTAAGACAAAGATATGGTTTCCTGAGCAGGTGACACAAAAACCACCCCAGCTCCAGCGCCTTCCCAGGAAGAGGCTCCATCAAAGAACAGTTTCCAGATGGGGGTGATGGAGGGAGGAATTTTGGGGGAACTGGTGGGTTGCTTTCTGAGTTTGAGAGGAGGCTTGGGGGCATGGGTGAGTCGTAGTAAATTGGATCCTAAATCAGTGTCCAAGGCAAAGATGGGATGGTTGGTAGGGTTGGCTTCATCACTGATTATGTAGGCCAGTTGGGCTTCCCTGTATAGTCTTCTATGCTCCCCTCCGAACACTGGGATGGTAGCATACGTGAGGTCCATATGCAAGGTTCCCCCCAGTATTTTTATCCAAGATCTTAACAACAACATACTGAACTTGGGAGGAACATCGGCCACTACAATATCCATGACCAAGATTTTCATGGGCAGTTGAAACAAGGTCACGACCAGGTCTTTAATAACTCCGAGGCACTGAACTCTCTTGGAGTCAAAAGAATAGAGGTCATGATAGGCTCGGGTGACTTCTAGTCCTAACTCTTCCATGATATTTTTGGGCCTGAGGTTGTGAGAAGCCCCTGAATCCATCAAGTAGTTGTGCAACACTTTATCATGTATGTTCAGGGATGTGTAGAAGGGAGGGGATGAATCATCTCTATATTATACCATGGGACCTAGGACAACTGCTGTCTTTTCATCTTGGAGATTTATGGAGTCTGTGGGAAGGCATGAGGCTTCAGACTGTAAAAGCTCAGAGAAGCATTTTTTAAATTATTCATGTTTAATTAGCTTGGTGAGGGGCACAGGGATTTTGATCTTTTGAATCTCATGCTCGAAATTAAAATAAGAGGTAGGCTTTGGAATTTCTCTTATTTCAGGAACATGATTGTGGACAGTGGGAGAAAGGGGTTGAGCCTTCTTACCTCTGTGACTGTCGGCTACTGCGTTAGCAGGCTTTTCTGTTCTAGTGGACTGCTTAGGAATATCAGGTGCTATTGTCTTTTTGTCGGACCTCAGGTTATACCTGCCTCGGCCGCCGCTAACCTTGTCTCCCTTACTCAATTCATTTAGCTGAATATCCATGAGAGACTCCTCATAATTTGTTTGAGTGAGATGAGGAAAAGGAGGAGTGTCCTCTAAGCAGTGGATTTCAGGGTCAAGCTCATCTATTTCTCTTTCTTCCTCATCGGCCACCAAGTTGTTCTGAAAAGGGGCCTGAATTCTCTGGTCTTCTCTGTCTTTGTCTCTTTGTTCCCTTGGGAAGGCCCGTGGCCCATGGTTATCAGATCTCCTGAAACCTCTACCATCGGAATTCTGGGGATTTATGTACATGGGCTTCCCTTCTAACTCCCACCTTTCCATCCTAGCAGAAAGTGACTTGAGTACCCTAGCTGTCTCATCTGCCTGAAAGGGAAGGGGAGAGGAACTGGATGAGGCAGCTTCAGGCCTCTGCCTGGATACGTTCCTACCAGCAACATGCCTGAGTCGGTCAACAACCAATATATTAGACTCTACTTCCATGGCTGCATCCTGCATCTGAGCCAGAGTGGTGGCTCTTCTTTCCCTCAAGAAGAGGCAGAAATCGGGATCAAAGGCGCTAGCATAAGTAATCTTTGCAGAGGCTTCAGAGGGTTTTATCTCAGCAGGGATTTTGTTGTACATTTTATTAAATCTCTTGGAGAAATCAGAGACGGACTCTCATTCCTTTCTCTT
>ML838434.1:16553-44366 GCA_009831015.1 Picea engelmannii | reverse complement strand
ATTATTGGATTAAATCCCCATTGAGGATTAATCATGTCATTATTATTATTATTGTTATTGGATTAATCCCCATTGTGGATTAATCATGTCGGTAATTGTATAAGGACCAAATCCCCTTTTGCAGATTGGTCATTGGACAATTACAAAGTGCAGAATAAGAAGTCGGCCCCAGCAGTTATAATGGGAGACCCAGAATTAATTAAAGGTGGGTTTACTCACCTAGAGTGAGAGGTCAGCCCTGCCAGTTGTGACCTTTCACACGTGCCAGTCTGATATAAATAAGAGGTTAGTGCCTCACTTCAAACACACAACTCACTTGCTCATTCTCTTATGAGGCAAGCTGCAATTACAAGTTGGAGAGAGGAGAAGAAGAGTGGCACATCTCTTGGGGGACTTTCTGTATTGGTTTGAGTTATCTCTTGAACATTGTATAAGTTATTTATGATAAGGAAGTTTTTGCTAGGTTTTCTTCCCCTAAAGGGTTTCCCAGGATAAATGTTGTGTCTCTTGTGAATGTGTATTTCTCAGTGATCTTGTTCTTATTATTCTCTTATCTTATGAAATGCAAAGAACTATAATAATGGCATAAACACTAACAAAAAGAGTATGTCAAGCAGTCCATACAACAACATCAAGAACGTTTTCCAACACTACAAGTTGAGTGGAAATTGGGAATAAAAGTGTTGGCAACATCATTTGGATTTTCACCCTAGGACCCACATAGCCAAGAGAAGAGTGTGAAAATAAAATCTTGAAGGAGATCATAGAGAACTCACTACATCTCCAACCCAAGGAGCAATAGATACATAGGAGGGTAGCATCACCATTGAAGAGGACAATGTGTTGATCTAAACAACCAAGACAACCCCATTCCAATCGTTACCTACAATATTTCAGAAGAAGTTTCCTTTCTTGGAGATGTATCAGAGATTGGTGCAAGCAGGTCAATGAAAGTCCCTCATCCTTGTATTATCCGAATCTTGAAGCATTCCCTCATCCTAAGAAATGTGACATATTGATGATTTTCACCTACAACCATATAGTTATAGGATTCACCAAATATTTTGGGTGGAAGAAGGTGTTATGATTGCACACAAAGGAGGTCATTCAAGTGGTGTTGTTCAAATACATAGTGTTGGTAAGCATGTACAAACAACGAAGGGTTTTTTCCATACCAGGAAGCAATTGGTCCTTGCATAAGAAGGAAATCCACACATCCTCTAAAGAAATTTCTATGTGATTGAATATCATGTTGGGATATAACTGAACAAGAAACTGAAATTCGACATGGCTTCACTGACTACTGAGATAGATTGTCTCCAAATCTAAGAATGTAAGAGACTTGCACGCTAAAGATGAGAATAAATTCTGATGAAATATTTTGGATCTAAAGATTGCTCAGAGATGAGAGTCAATGAGAAGACATCTACAATGTTGGAACAAGTGAGCTAGGAACCAAAGCTAGAGTCATAGCCAGAACTAGAGTTGTGAGCCTGAGACAGAGCTAAATCCATAGTTATAGTTGTAGCCATGAACCAAAGTTAGGGCCATGTTCTAGAAAAGCAAGATGAAGGCACATTGATTCAGATTAGTCCTCTAAGATTTTGGAACCAAAAATCCTCTCACTTGGGAGGTGTGATTCAAAATGGTTCCAAACAAGAAATGGTTGTAAAAATCAGTACTTAAGCATAATTTGGAAATTAATGAAGGTTATATAAACCATAAAGTACAATGAAAATTTTAGATATTAAATAAAATGAAAAAATGAAAATAGGAGAAGAAAAAAGAGAGAGAGAAATGGGAACTAAAAGGTTAGTCTCTTGACCTTCCCATTACCCCCTAGCTCTCCTATATCTTATTGTAACTCAAATCTCAAAGGATCTTTTTCAAGCCAATGAGGTGAGGATGCACAAAGAGCCATGAGTTTCATTGTAACCAAATATTGTCGAAATGAAAACTAAGCAACCATTCAACGTTGGTTTTCCCATTTGGGTTCCCAGGGAAAACATTGTGTCTTTGTGTGATGAAATTTTCTCAATGGTTATGTTAATTGATATGCTTGAGTAATTGATTATTTATTCATGTTTAAAACATTTTCGTTAATTTGATTGATGGTTGTGATGAAGAAATTCCACTATAATACATTATATATACTAAGAAATTTGTTTTCCATTAATACACTATGAAAGAACACAACTCTCAAATAACCTATGTCCATTCATGTTGCACTCACAGATTAATGGCTATTAGGAACTAGTTGTTGCAATTAATTATCTTAGTTTTTAATTCTACATATGAAGTTTGAGGGAACTTAGTCATGTTGAAGCATTGGCAATGAAACCACATGCATTCTCTTGAACATAGAAATCATATGCCCTCAAGGAAGTGATTCTCACAACTGACAAAATGTTGAAGACCGTGAGGGGACCATGAACATGTCGTATAAGTTGTAAGCTACTCATGGGTGATTGTACCTTGCATCTTAGAGTCCTACATAAGTCATGTCATTCGTGTGGGGATTCCATTGCTTGGGAAACAATTTGGTCTCTCTTCCTTAACCATATCTTGATTGGTTGTATAGATATAGCCACAGGATGGCTCAAATGAATTAATAAATGTATTCTTCAATGTTTCCTTTTAACCTCTGGACTTCCATGTTTTTGCAATTACGATAAGTACAATAATTTTTTCCTCATTGGGAGATTTTCTTATTGTTATTTAATCCAATATATTTGGCAATGGTTTTAGTGTTGAATACATAAACATGTGCCCAACTTAATACTTAAATGTGAAAGCCTTGCATCTAGTCTTCTGATCATGGGGAAAGGCATTATATTTATGAGTATTATTTGTATAAAAAAAAAATCTAAGTTGAATGTTAAGCCTATACATATGAAACTTGGAAGTGAGGGATTGGTTTTTCTTGTTGATTAATAAGCATTTTGATTGAGCAAAGTAGTACTTTCCCATGTATTTTCTAGAGCAATCGATTTCACCAATTGTGTTATTTGTTTTGTTCATAGAGAAGGAAATTAGTTCCACGAGTCCAAGTCTACAATAGAATGTGCCAATTCTAAACAAAGGCAGAAGTGTTGGGTTACATATTTGAAAATTAGAGCTCAGACTATAGGTTGAATTGCAATGGAAATTTTGTCTATATCATGCATTGAGTTCCATTGCGCATAGATCTATAAACCTTGTGCATAAGTAGTATTGTTTGTTGGTGTTTAAATCCAATAGGTTTCATCAATAGTTGGCACCACTAGATGGGTGATCTTTCCCAAAGCATTGGATATTTGGGAGAGTATTCAATTCATTAACAAATCCACTACAATAAAAAATGAATACACACACAAAATCATGACAATATCTCAACATCGGTCATCTTGATAGATTTAATTTAGTTGGATACAGAGTTGTATTGAATACAAATTTCTCAATGATAGAGTATTTGCAAAGTCTTTCTTTTATTGCCTTGATTACTATTTTGTTATTATTTGGTTGATGTTTTTAGGTTACACTAGAGAGGATGCCATACCTTAATCTTGAAGAGTAGTTGCACTCATAACTGATTCGAGAATAGAGACCTTGTATCCATTTAAAGAATATATATCTTTGAATAATCTAGAGAAGAGAGATCGAAAAGTTAATTCCTCAAAGTGTCTATGTTGGTGAAGCAAGTGGGCTATGATTCTCTAATTTACGGATTATTTGTTCCAATGCTTATTCTCAACACATGTGTCTATTTCCACAACCAACCTAGTATGCTTGTTAAGGAAAGTATCCTCAATTCAAGTATCCAACCTTCAAGGTGTATGTCACATGGTCATGTGCTTTTAGGTCCAAGTGCCTATAACTCATCCTCCTAGGTAGGTAGAGTCTCTTAATCAAGCAATTGACTCACCCATTATGTGCACCCAATGGGTTAGTCATTATGCCACATACGATAACAACCTCCTAGGTAAGTATGTTATGTTAGTGCTCAATTCAAGGTCAAGTATCTACTGAAAGTGATCCATCCATATGTTCTTCAAGCATCACAAAGGGATTAAGGGACCCAGTGCTCCCCTAGTTAGATGAAAACTCTTTTGGAGTAACCTAAAAAATCAATACTCCCTCTTTACAAGAAAAAAAAATTTCGTAACACTTATAATCAACCTGCCTTAAATTTACAACTTGTAAGTCCATTGCCTTCACAAATATGGAAGAATACTCCATCATTACATGGAAATCATATCTACTCTGCAAGCATCCATGAGAGTCACTCCCACAAGTAGAGGTTTACACACCCCATTATCCAAGCAATCACATCTCACAAAGGTGTGTCTCTCTCCAAGGAATCTGCAACTTGGCCTCCAGATGGTGAACATACGACGAGAGGAAAATTAAAGAAACTTGGTTTTTACCATCAAACCAAGCTACTCCCTCTTCATCTTGAACTTCCCCTTAGCAAGGGATTCCAAATAATAATGAACTTTTGTGAAGTTGAAGGAACATAACCTATATCATTGATTTTTGTTGAACTTTGATAACACTTCAACATAAGGAAGACATCAATAGTGATCTGTCAAATCTCCAGCATCCCTAAAGTCAACATAATAGGCAAAAAAATTATAGCACCATATCAAGTGTTATACAGGACAACATACAAAGATAATTACATCTCCAAACAAGTGGATTAGATCTAGAAAAAACACCAAATAAAAAATTTCATACATCTCGACTCATTGATCATGAAATACCAAGCTTGTGGTAAAAGTAACAAAAACCTATAAAGGGTCATCATCAAACTGTGAAAATGAGAATTCCTCTCATGCACTTAAAAACCTTTGAGAATTGAAGCAACAAACTCAACAAGGTCACCTCCCTATTTCTGAGAGAATTATGAAGCAAGAGTAACATCAAGGTCAACTCCTTGAGATAATCCAACAACCTTGTCTCTAGTATTCATCACCACTCCCATTAGTTGCAAGCATGGAATCAATTGTTATTCCACCACCATAGGTTTTGAACCTATCTCCAATTTAGTATTCCACAACCATATTTAATGACAAAAACTTCTTTTCTCTACAAGGGTAAATCTGAACCCTAGTTTTCCTTTGGCTTCCTGGGGTTTTCCCCAAACTCTATCACTTTAAAGAAAGAGTGCAAAGTATAACCACATATGAAGGATACAACATGAAAAGATTAACTCTCCAAGATCAGGTACAAAAAGTAAAATCTCTACATAATACAAATGCATAATATGACCGACTAAGATTCATCAATAGATTGGCCTCACATTATCTAGCACATCTATGATAAAAATCTCAATGGGTACAATGTACAGGATGTAAAACCACTTAAATTCAACTAGGTTTCCATCCTTGTAAATACCTGAGTCATAACTCAACTAACACAAATCAATTGATAATTATAAATCTATCATGGAATGAATCAATTCCTCACAAGCTCCAAAAATCAACAAAACAATCAAATGGTTAAGCATGCCTATCACATGAATCAATCCACTCCAAATAATGTCATCCATTGGAGAAAATCAATGACCTGTCACAGGTCCTCCCGGGAATCATATTTTTTTATAACAAATCACATAACAATGACTAATGAAGTAGATAAGTAACCTATTATAGGTAAAAACACCACTCTAGTCCCTAGAGAAACTAGTGCAACATCCCAACAGATCCTTTAGGGTTCAAGTGCTTCTCATAAGCACATTAGGGTTCCACATCCCACAACCAATCATAGGTCAAATAACGTTTATAGGAATGGAACAACTGAAATATCTTACTCCCTCTTCACCAAGAGAGTAATCTCAGTGAAATAAACTTTGATACCATGTTAAAGATCCACTATATGAGTGCTTCATAGGGGTTTTCATTGCTTTTTCATAACTCAGATTTCAACCCCTCTTACTTAGGATTTTTGGGATCTACTTCCTAATGAACTTTTGGAGTTGGGGATGAATCTGATTTATCATTTACAATTGAATATAGATCATTTATTCATCGACTAATTAACTATTAGCTCAAGGAAACATACATCATATCATATACAAACTTGTGAGATGATTCCCAACACTTAAGGGAACATTCCCGAGTCCAAATCATATTTGAATTTAATATTATTATTACATATTTGTACTAGTGATTAGTTTGCATAATTAAATTATCTTTACTTTTAAATTCACCTAAGTAAATCTATCTACTATTAAATCAAATCAATATGATAAACCAACATTACTAACCACTCAAATCATCATGAGAAATACATTGTAAATAAGATCTACAAGTACAAGAATTTAGGAAAATTGTGCACAGTTCATATTAACATAAGAATGAAGTATAAATACATATCAATGACTTGTGATAAGTTGGTACATACATTCTATTATATTATCACAATCTAGGACTACTCCACAATACTCTTGAAGCCTTGCTAGGGTAATCACAACAAGCTAGCATCACACAACTATCAAGCCCTAACCTCCAATTCCTCCAGACTAGGAATCCCTTCTAAGAAAAGTTGGTCACTCCATCACTTGCATCACATAGGTGTACATCATCACATGCCAACTAGTTTCCCAAGCAAGGCATCTCATCAACCTCCATCAATAATGACATCACGTTAAGCTACAAGTTCTCCAAACAAATCATTTCATTGTGTTCTAAGTCTCCACACTAACACTCTTGTCTTCATGAGGGATTTCAAATCCTAGACAACTTGCGTCACACAAGTTCAAGGCATACTAGATAACTCTAGTGCTAGCCTCCAAGTCTTCATGCCCATCAAAGGATTTTAATTCTCAAACCATAGGTCTTCAACTTTTGCATCAACACGAGAACCAAGACATCCATTGAACATCAACGACACAACACTAAAGTATTCTTCCAATCAAGATATCACACCAAGCTCAAGACTCCTCCATTCATCAAGCAAGGCTACTCATTAAACACTCCATGATCTTTCCCTAGCCTCCATGCATCTCACAACAACAAGGCTGAAATATCACCCAAAGCACTAGCTCTCTTCATGTCTTCTCTATGGTTGGAATCTTAGTGCCACCTCCTATTGCTTCACAACAAGAGGTGACACACTCTACAATACAATACAAAGTGTGAATAACTCAAGCTCGTCCCTAGTGTTAATGTTCGTCTTTATGTATCCACTAGGATTGACATCACAAGCCCTAGGCCTTTCTCCCTACAAGACTTCTCCAATACAATTACAAATATATAATAATGAGTACATATATAGTAAGTAATGACAAATGATTTCTTCTCATTTATATATAATAGGTGAGGATATCAACATAAATCATGGGCTAGGTCCACACAAGTAACCTTGGACCTAAGTCAACAAGGCAACCCTGCATGGAGTTTTCTACAATACAAGAATGACAAGTGTCACACTAGGGTTTTACTCAACCCCGAGGTGGTGCACCCTCCAAGAAAGAATCCCTTTGGGCCCAACCCCCTTCCTTCAAGATGGTGTGTTATCCAACATATTATTATCCCAACACTATCTCTTGCATGGTGGTTCATTTTCCCAGTATCCTCATGCAAGGTGCTTCCCCTATAGATATGTGCCATAAGTTTTGTTATGCCTAATACTCCTTAATGTGTATGCCAAGGTAGTTAGTATCTTAAATGATTATCTTCAACATATGTTTCCAAGTCCACAACCAACCTCCATGTAGTATGCTCCTCAACCCAAGTGTCCTCAAATCAAGTATCCCACCTCAAAGTGTATATCACATGGTCCCATGCTCTTAGGGATAATTTCCCTCTTCAAAGAGCCTAGCACTCATCCTCCTAGGTAGGTACATGACACATAGGCTAACAACCTTGTAGGTAAGTGTGCTATGATATCACTCTATCCAAGGTCAAGCATCACTCAAACTAAGTTATTCATATGTCCATCAAGCATCACTATGGCACTAAGAGACCTAGCACTCTACTAGCTAGGTGAAAACAATTTTGGAGTAACCCAAAAAGCTAACACCCTTTCTATTGAGGGTTTTGAGGCACTGCTAATGGCCTATTGATCCCCACATCCCTATAAAAAACATCAAATTATTTGGAGGTGTATTCTCTCTTGTTTTCGAAACTCAACGCTTTAATCTTGTTACTCGTATGATTCTCCACAAGAGCCTTAAGCTCTTGGAAATTACCAAAGGCTTCATCTTTTGTCTTCATAAAATAAATCCAAGTTTTTCTAGAGGAATCATCAATGAAAGAAACATAATAAATCTTAGATAACAATGACATCAAAATCATTGGTCCACATACCTTTGAATGGATCAAATCAAGAATCCCTCTTGATCTATGCCCATTGCTATGGAAAGCATTGTTGGCGTGATTGTTGAGTTCACAACCTTTGCACACACATCTTCGTGATCTAAGTCGAATAATTATTGCACCATGTCCTACAAGAGAGGTAGTGTCCCATAGGTTAGGGGAGAAAATATCTTGTGCCAAAGTTTGCGCAATTCATTTTCATGCACTAAAGCTCCAGGTTTATCGAATCAACAAATAACCCATAAAGTCCATCTTCTCACTTACCTTTGGTGAAAATTGGACCAAGGTCTTGGGTGTGATCTCTCATATTAACTCGTTGATCATGAAACCCAACCACACACCTAAGATTTGTCATGGTGGAAATGAAAAGAAGATTATTTGTTAAACCTGAAACATACAAAACATCATATAGCTCAATAACATCACCTAATGATATATGGATAGAGAAAATTCCATTCTCATAAATAGATAAATGGCATAATCACCCAACTCCACCTATATGCTAACCACTATTCTTGAAATCTTCTAAAAGCCTTATTATTTAAAGTTGTGTATAGATGCTCCACTATCCACATACCACTTGATGTTAGACAATGTGTTACTGGAAATGCACAAAACCATGGAGAAGGTTGTGTCAAGCTTGGATGCTAACTCATCCACTCCAATGGAAGTCTATGCACTCCTTGCAAGTGTTGATGTTACAGTAGTTGCGAGAGGTATTAACCTCTATGTGTAACTTTTAAGAGACTAGAATATTCCGAGAAGCAAGAGAAACCCTAAATACTTGGTTAATAACCCTAGAAGACAATTCCACTCAAGAGAATAATTCATATTAATTTATTAGTCTCCAAGAGAAGAAGTTGGCCTAGTTAGGTGACTTAGAGCACTATAAATAGAGGGCGTTAGAGCTCAGTTGGACTCACTCACTCTCACGACTTCATAAGGACTAGTGGTGCACATGACTGGAGGAGAGTTGTAGTGGTGACTTGGTCTTTGGTTATGGTTTGGACTTTCTGCTTGGTACGCTAGCTTTGGAGAGAGGTACGCTACCTTGGTTGGCTATTAGTTCTAGTGATTACTTCCGGAATTATTTTGTCTATCAATGTTAAGGTGCTCAGGGGTGGCCTTTATGCATATGGTTGGGTGACAATATAGTGATATTGTCTATGGTGAAACGAGCACACCTATTATTTTAATAGCTTATGGGCCCACACTATCTTTGGACAGTCTAACCACTGGAAGGTAGATTGGGAGGATTTGCTAAGTTGCAATTGCAGTTGCAATCAGAGTTTTGTTGCAGCAACGAAGCCATAACCCTCTTGTTGAGGAACCTTAAGTGAAGTGCTTGACCTAATTCCTTGATAGCCTAGTGTGCCCTAGCCTAGCGCACCCCCTGGTACTCTCAGTAAGCCAAGGTGTCAAGTTTGAGTTTCTTGGTCAAAGTCAATGCAACCATGAATTACTCTATGAAGTCAGAAAACAAGTTAGAAGGGGCTTCTAACTTCAAAGCATGGAAGACAAGGATTGACCTCATCCTTGCCAAGAATAAAGTGTTAGATACCGTGAAAGGCAAGATCATGGAACCACAATTTGAAGCAAGAAAAGAGAAGGAACCTCAGAATGTTGTAGTTATGGATAATTTCAATGATAATGACATCAATGCTATGAGTATCATAGTGGGCTTTGTAAAGGACCATTTGATACCCTACATTTCTCATCTTGACTCATCTAAGAAGATGTACGATGCCCTAACAAACCTATTCTTAGTCAAAAATATTGTACAAGTGATGAGTCTGAAGAATTAACTCTGTGACACAAATATGACAAAGGATGACACCATAGCTTCATACTTTGTGAATATTTCTCAGTTCAGTGATCAATTACAAGCTATTGGAGAAGCCATTCCAGAAAAGGAAGTTGTGAACATATCACTCAATGGTCTTTCTCGATCATGGGATGCATTTGCAGCAAGCATGAATACAAGGAAAGAGTTCTTAACGTTAGAAGAACTTTGGACCTCCTATGCACAAGAAGAGACAAGGTTAAACTCCAAGGGAAAACCTCAAAAGTAAGAAGATGCTCAAGCCTTTGCACCAAAGTTCAAAATACGAGGTAAGAAAACATATGATTCAAGAAAGAATTTCAAGAGAGATATGTCAAAGGTACAATGCTTTCAATTCCATGACTATGGCCACTACAAAAGGAATTGTCCTAAACTAACAAAGAAGACAAAAGAGAGACATCACACATCAGTTTCCAATGATGAAGAACCTTCAAAAAAGACAAAGCATGATGAAACAGATTTCTTATATTATTCAACTCTTACTGGAACCGTTGAAGATGACATGTGGTTGATCTATAGTGGATATTCAAGGCATATGATAGGTGACCGTAAGAATTTCTCAAGCATGAAGGAAAAGGAGACACCTCATAAAGTGGAGCTTGGAGACAAGAAACCTTATGCAGTCAAGGGAATTAGACAAGCTACTATCAAGATGGAATCAGGTAACTCTATTCATATTAGCAATGTTTTATATGTTCCTGGTTTGAAAAATAATCTAGTATATATTTCTTGTTTCGAAGAGAGAGGAGATAGAATAGCTTGTGTAGATGGAAAAGTTCTCGTATGGTCTAAAGACTCAAATATAGAAGACACTAGAGTCATTGGAACTCATGAGGGAAGATTGTATAAATTCCTAGGTCAGAATACTCAAGCTTTATTACATGATGAAATCAACTCTAGTGAGTTATAGCATAGAATGTATGCTCACCTTCATTAGCAATCCTTTCCATCCCTAAAATAGATGGTTGTAGGCATACCAGAATTACAATCAGTACATGAAGGTGTGTGTAGAGGATGTGCAATTGGGAAGAATATCAAGAAACCATTCCCAAGCAATGAGAATAGATCCAAAGGAATCTTAGACCTAATACATTCATATGTATGTGGTTCTATGCCAGTGAAGTCTCTAGGAGGATCTATTTACTATGTCACGTTTATAGACGACTTCTCAAGAAAAACATGGTTATATCTGTTAAAGACTAAGGATGGAGTATTGGGAAAGTTCTAAGAATTCAAGGCTGAAGTAGAGAACCTAACAGATAAGAAGATCAAGATAATAATATCTGATAATGGAGGAGAATACACCTCCAAAGAGCTCATTTCCTTTTGTAAAGAAGTTGGGATTAGGAGGGAGATCATTGTCCCTCACAATCCTCAACAGAATGGTGTGGCTGAAAGAAAGAACAAAACTATTGAAGAATCATTCAAGGCAATGATCAATGATCAAAATATATCTAGGTTCCTATGGGGAGAAGCAGCCATGACAGTTGTTTATGTTCAGGATAGAAGTCCACATAGAATATTGAAGAACATGACTCCAGAAAGAAGCCTAGTGTTGAGCACTTGAGATTATTTGGATTTCTTGTATACATTCATGTTCCAAAGAATAAGAGAAAGAAGTTGGAACCCTCGGGAAAGAGAGGAATATTCGTTGGATATAGTGAATCATCAAAAGCATATATAATTTATGTTCCGGGACAACAGAAGATTGAAATCAGTAGAGACGTAAATTTCAATGAAAGGATTGCATTCAATAAGTCTATAGAAGGTTCCATAGACTCCAATGAAGAAGAGGAACATGAAGATACCAAAGAAGAAAGCACATGTTCTCCAGAACACCACAGTGAAGAACCATAACCATCACATGAACATGTGGAACCAGTTATTGAACCTAAGACTAGAAAGAGACCAGCATGGCTTGAATCCACCTTGCAAGAAGAAGAAATGCATAAAGCTCCCAATGGCACCTTCAGACAAAGAAAGAAACCCAAAAGGTTTTCCAGTTATGCAGCGCTCATGACAAATATTGTTAATGCATAACCTTACACCTTTGAAGAAATAGTCAAGCATAAAGAATGGAAGGAGGCCATGATGGAACAATACCAACCTATTATGAAAAATGATGTATGGGAAGTTGTACCTAGACATAAAGAGAAGTTTGTAGTTAATTATGTTGATGTTTAGGTAGTTGCGGGAGGTATTAACCTCCATGTGTAACCTATGACTTAGAATAGAATATTTTGGAAACAAGTGAACCATTAAATAGATGTGTGGAAACCCTAGAAGGCAAGTCGGCCTAGAAGAATAAATAATATTAGAATATTGTCTTCCAGAAGTACAAGTCGGCTCCATAGGAAAATGATAAACAGAAAATATAATTACCAGAAAGTCAGGTCAACCCAGCCAGAAAAATCATTGGACGGATTAATATAAATAGAGGATTTTTAGCTCATTTGGATAACCAGTTAGTGCACAAGTCTTGTGGAGAGTTTCAATTGCAGCTGCAAGGAGGAATAAGGGTGCATGGTCATCTCTTGGTCTTGGTCTCTCTCTTGGTAATTTTCTTGGTGATATTCTTGGTGATTTTCTTGGTGATCCTCTTGGTGACATTCCTTGTGATACTCTTGGTGATATTCTTGCTAAGTATGGCACAAGTTTGAGAGAGTAGTGTAGTTGCAGTTGCTACAGTTGTGTATGGTACTTGTTCTATGGATATGGAGACTCTCTCTCTTGTGTGCTACCATTGGAGAAGGAGCGCTCTACTTGTCTTTAGTTTTTGTTGCAGTTAGCAACTAGGGTTTATGTATTGGTTCTAAAGTAGGCTTGTCGAAATTATTCTAAGGTTAGTGTGATCGAGGGTGGCATATGTGAATTCCTATGGTTGGGTGACAATGTTGTGACATTGTCTATGGTTAAAAGAGAATACCAAAATTTCAACATGGAATCAGAGTTGGTTTCCTTCGTAACAGTCTAACCGCTGGAAGGAAGATCCTCAGCTTCCCACATTTTCAAGCTCATTGAGCACTTACTAAACTCACTAAGAAGGTCACCTAAGTAGGGTGCATCTCTTCCCTGGATCAGATTTGCAAATTTTTGAAGTTGAGAAATTAGGGTTTCCTCATAAAAGCTTAGGTCTGCAGTTCCAGTTGCATTTGTAGTGCCAGTTCCTTCATTCTAGTTGCTTAGTGTCAATTGCAGCATCAGTTGCAGTGCCAGCACTAGTTGCAGTAAAAGTTTGTGTGAAGTGTTGGGACTAATTTTTGGTTGTCCTAGTGTGCCTTACCCTAGCACATCTTCAGCTACCTTTCGATTACAGGTTGGAGCACCTTTGAAGTTTTAAGGTTCATCATTTTCTTTTCACTGTTGTCGAATGGTGCCACTTCATGTCAATGTTGTTGTAGGTATGTACTTATATATATTTAAACTGTATCATTATTTTGAGTGTGCTTGCAGGAGAAGGGATCTCTTGTCCAAGCAACAATCGTAGATATAGAGGGATCTCGGGTCCAACACATTCATAGGAACAACACACTCTAGATGTTGTTCCTGAGTCTGTACTAAGGCTTAAAGTACAGTGTCAAGGCATCCGAAAGTATGTGAAAGATGAATACGAGGATAAAGTCATCTTCGGTATAAGAAACTAGGGCAGATTTCTATGTTCTCGTCGTCTAGCTTCCAATTGCTCTTGAGAAGTTATATCATGCTCAATGGCTGCCCATGAACGCTCGAGTTCTTCCCGGGTGTTAGCAAATTTGAGGATTGTATCGAAAAGATTTAAAGCAATATGTGTTTGATTAGATAGCCCGGGTTCAATATTAGGTTGCGTAGCTGCAGGTACAGTCATTGAGGAACAGTAATCGTAGGAAATAATTTAAAGAGAGATTTCAGTGTTGTTTCAATTTGGTCGAAATAAAGAGAGATTTTTACGTTTTCTGAACGAAATAAAGATTGCAAAAGAAGGCCCTTTCCCGTAACTGCATTATAATTTAATATAAAAGTGTGATGCGAAAGACAAAAATTTAGCTCTGTATAACATGAGGTTCCTGTCAAAAGAAAAATCACATATAAGCAGAAGAAGAAATTAGTGAGAAAATAACCGACGTAGCAAAAAATAAACAGAGAATTCTGAAAATGCGAATTGGTCTTACACCCGCTGATAGCCGGTGCAGAGGAAAAACAATAGACAGAGACAGAAAACCAGAATTCTTTTGTTATAGTAGTGGTCATACTAAATTATAACAAAGCACATCAGTTATAAATGAGTGAAATGAAATGAAACATAAAGTACAAAGAAGCAAACTTGATAATACAGTCTGGACGGAATCGAGAATCTTCAAATTGCTTGTATATTAACTTCTTCCAATGCAAAACTCTATTACAATCGATACCAAAAAGGTCCAGCCCTTTCCTTCTCTTTTTGTGGTATATTTATACAAATTGGCAGATCAATTTAGAAACTCAACTGTTTCTCACATTCAGTTACAACCGAAAAGAGCGAAATCACTCTCTTTTCTCCTATTCTATTTTCAAATGGCGCCAGGTGCTTGTCTTTGCGTGGATTCGGTGCATATGATACATTTTTCCACAAACTGGGACACAAGCTGTGAGGGTTCCGCTTGACAGCTGGCCTCGGCGAAATAGCACTCTCGGGCCAACTGCGGCAGCCTATTTCCCATTTGTGCGTCAATGACGTCAAGGGAACTCAGTTGTGCACTAGGTTGAATTAAGTGTTTGTCAACTCGAGCCATGTCCACCCTATCCATCTTGGAGATATCCGCCGAATCTCTTTCATTCTTCTCTTTCAGGTCGAGAGAAATCCGCTCTATATTCATTTGCCTTAACGTTTCTGAATCACCTCCACTCTCCATACCTAGCAGCTCACCATCAATAGTATTGAAGGCTTCTTCTAATGAATTCGTTACTTTTTGAGCATGGTCCTTGCTTAAGGTAATATTATGTTCCCAATCTTTTAACAGAATGTTACCTCTAGTTTGTTCAGCAATGGTGAGTCTGGGAGAACCTGCAGAAAATCTGTTGTTAGTAGCTATCACCGCCTCTTGAAAGGCGACCCGAGCAGCTTCGGCTTTCCTTTCTCTGACGATCAGATTCTCGGAAATCTGATGCATCAACAGGCAATCTTCTCGAATCACTCCAACTTTGTCCAGCAGACTCTGTTGTACAGAAGAGATCCTACTCTGAATATCGATTGCTCGGGATTTAAACCCCTCTACGTCGATCACCTTGCTTTCTGCGACCTCTAACTGAACCTGTAGCTATGTGATCATATTCCTCTGCTGACCAGCCTGCACCCGACCTTCTTGGATCACCGAATGTGCTTGCTCCAGCTTGACTTTGAGTGTTTCTATCTCATTTTTATTAGCCAATCTAGCCTGTTCCATCTCTATGTTGGCCTGGCCCTTGGCATTTTCTGTAGTTGTAGCCAACCTGGCCTCGAGGATCTTGATGAGGCAATTTTTTATTTTTAATTGGTGATTCATCTGCCCAACCGAGAATTGATTCGCCGAAGCGTAGGCGCCCAGTGTTCCAGCGATTTCAGTACCAAGCTGGTCACTTTTCTTGTTCTTACCATCTGTCGTGATTTTGTATTTTTTAACAGTGGACTCTCCCTCTTGATAAAATTCTCGCTTCACTACAGCTTTTCTCTTTTTGTCAAAAAAGAACTCATTAGGAGGGATTTCCTCTTCCCTTATAGGCCTCAGTTCTTCACCAAATATCCATCCCTCGCTAACATCTCCCTGTGCCGACTGCAAGGGTGTGATAGAGGAGATGGGTTTTCCTATTTGCTTTGTTGATTCTTTTGGAGTATTGACAGGGTTCTGTTCTTTTTCAGTCTCTGCTATCTGCTTTCTCGGTGGGTCTGGAGTTTTTCCTTCAGCCTCCGAACTCTTTTTGCTTGGAGGGTCTGGAGTCTTTCCCTCAGCCTCCAAACTCTGCTTGCTTGGAGGTTCTGGAGTCTTTCCCTCAGCCTCCGAACTCTGTTATCTTGGAGGGTCTGGAGTCTTTCCCTCAGCCTCCGAACTCTGTTTGCTTGGAGGGTCTGGAGTCTTTTCTTTTGTTTCGGGATTACTCGTTTGTTCCTCTTCCGATTGTTGTCCAGGGATAGATATTACCTCTGTAGAATCTTCAGCATTTTTATTTTTTGTGTTGGCAATGGCCAAACCTCCCAACACAGTGGGAAGACATCTTCGCCTATGCTCCTGGAATCTTAACACAGCTATTGTGTCTTTGGGTGCTAGCGATTGGATCCGGGCTAACACCTCTTCATAAGATCTCTCTCCTCGGAAAATGTCGTCCGAGGGGGAATTCTCATGTTCGAATCTCTTAAGCCCAACATGAGCCAGATGATTGCTCACAATTTTCTGTGGATCATGTTTTTTAATCTCAATGGAGGCCAACTTTCGGTCCTCCAGGGTAGCAGCCTCGGCTTTGGCATGCCCAAAATCTAATAAAGAATATGAATTCATTTGAATGGGAAAAGAAGGCCATACCTTCTTTGAATAGCCCTTGAGTTCCTTGCTTACGCCCCCGATTACTGTTTGCCATGCAACTTCTCGACAAGCTAGTTTATCGGGAATGAACAAAGGTAGCGCATGAGGGGGAACAGAAGCCCCGAAAACTCTGATGTATGATAACTCTGCTTCTACATACCAATCTGTGATGCCACTCAGAGCTGTTGAAATGCTATTCGATATGCGAGGTGGTGGGTGACCAAAAATAATGATGTGCAGGGGCACCATCACCCAATTGAAAATCTCATATGGGAACTTTCCAGCTTTATTTTCCCATAATTTATCATGGTATTCGTGCACTGGTTTTTCTTGGGTTGGATTCCAAGCCCAATTCATCAAGGGGAAAGGCGTCATGGAACATATCGCATCCATGATATATGCCGACATGTAAAACGCTCAGGGTTTCCCATCTGCCTTTTTCTCACGATACTCTATGACCCTGTTGGCCAAGCTGTCTGAGAGCATCTTTGCCCAATTGAATGAGCAACCTTCAGCGACCCAAAATATGAGAGGCACCCAAGAGACATAGAAATGTGAGGTGTCTTCTCGTCCGAACAGACGACATGTCATCATGGCCACATACTTGTACTGTGGCTCCAAAGAAGAAATAGAATAGATGCCCTGCACATTTGTCCTGAATTTAGCGGCCCACGAAACCCAGTCTTTGATCAAACCAGGCATGGTTTTGTCGTATTGAATGCACTCTTTTTCCTTGAATTCTTCCAAGAAATCCGCACCATATGTATATTCAGATGTGGAAGGCAGCTTATACATGCTTTGTAAATGCTCGGGCCGGAAAGTTCCGATAGTCACTCGCTGACTGTTCATAATTGTTCTGGTGGGCAGGTCCACATGATCCAAAGCCCAGCGGATCATGTCATAGTAAGGAAGCAACCGAGGCCTGGTTGCTATTCTGTGCATCCCGAACTGGACGACTATCTTATACTTGGTGTGCAAATTGTCTCTTTCGTTGTCGTCAGAATCGTCTGAGTAATCAACTAATTCTACCTGCAGAACATTGGACACATGAGACCAGTCGTGAATTGATTCGATACTTCGGGGTGAAGTATCGGAGACATTGTCTGAGCCCTGACTTGTAACTTCGACATTTGCCTTCGTCGCTTTCCGCGGAGCCATGACTGAAGCTGGTGTTTTCGCTCTTCTGTGATAAACCTGCGTATACATGCAGAAGTTAATTCACTCGGAAAATGACGAGCTCTTCTTGCTTATGAAAAAAGTTTTCATTATAACAAAATGAGACTCCCGTATATATTTGAAACTTCTGTACTCTTCGTAATAAGTCTGTCCAATCGCAATTAACAACAAATTGATTGCGTAAAAATCCGATCTTATTTATTCGTAGATTCACCCTAATTATCTATTAATGTCATCAATGTTTGGCGGCTTGCCAGGCAGTCGGAGTATGGAAAGCAAAAAGTTACCTCGGGAAATGTGCAAGCCTCGATGCGCGGGACCTATCTCATTATATTTAAAATATTCAAAATATAGCAACGTTAAAAAAATCTTCTCGCTTTTCGCTGCATCGGGGATTTCCTTTTAACATTTTAAATTTTCAACTCGCGAGACTGCGAGTACCGATTTTGATTTAAAAGATAATCGTGATTTTGGGCATGATTAATTTCTTAATCATTTTACTCGCGGTATCGCGACTCGGAACTTCGAAAATAAAATTTTGGGAGATTAGTATGCCGAGTCACGAGAATACGAGATAGCGATAATTAAGACTTAATTAGGATTAAGAAAACTTGGATGAAGTGACTAATTAATCATACTATAATCACATCGCGGTTTCGTGAGTCGGAGTTTTAGACAACATGATTTTCGAAAAGAAAGCGCCGAGTGACGAAGCGTCGAGATCTGTTTTAACTATGTTTAACTTTTTGCTTTTAGTTTTTGACCAAGGTTAACCCACAAGTAACTCGTGTTCTCGGCTCTCAGGATTGTAAGGAAAAACATTTAAGTTTGACGAACGCCGAGGCACGAAACCCCGATGACGCTCAATCACTGAGTTAAAAACTTTACCCAAGTTTCTGTCTTGAGTGGAGATTCAAAAAGAGTTCGCCTTATCGTGACTCGGGACGTTAGAAATCAAAAATTAAGGTGTCTGATTTGCGAGATCCCAAAATAAAGAAAAAAGATCAGATCGCTATTACGAAAGTGGATTTTTTTTAAGTGGAGAATAAGCATTGTTGCTTATTTGACCAGCTTGTAGGATTTTTTCAAAATCCCGAGGGAGGAAAAATCAAAAAGCCATCTTTAGAATTCAAGTATCAAAGACTGAAAATTGTGAAGGGTTATAATAAATTAAGGGTGGCTCCAACATAGGCTCCAACTAGGGATCACGCCTTCTTGTGAGGCGGGAAGAACAGTAGACCACATGCCAATATTGGGTAAATGGAGTCAGAAGCTCAAACCTACGGAAAAACAAAGGAAAAAGGATTGAAGGGAGAAAAGACTTCGTTTTTTACCTTGAGAAGTTTTTCAAAATCAGATACTCTTTCCAACACAGCTGTAGTATCTTTCACAATTTTCCCCATCCCACTACCAACTTTGGGTAAGTTTCAAGACAGTCGAAACAACCCTAGGAGATTCAACAGTTCTTGAGTCTCTCGGCCTGCAACAAATGGATGAAATTATATATCTTTTTAAAACGGGAAGTCTCGTTTGAATTTGGGATGTTGATTGGGTTTTAAGAAAGCATTGGTTACCAGAGTAGATTGGTATTCATGTATGACAGCCTTACACATATCTCAGACATTGCTTCACTGCCAGCAAGCCTGTTCAGTACTCCGGTGAAGTTGTCTGACCCTTTTTTACTGAATTTCTTTTCACCACTTCGAAAAAAAAATTATGTGTTTAAACGCTGAGACGAGGGCAATCATTTATGAATTTCCTTTCATCGTCTCCTTGGACTAGGTGGGGGCAATCATTTCTGAATTTCCTTTCACCACCTGCCTTAGAATTTACTTTTAAAACACGAAGATGGGAGCAATCAGTTTATATCAGGGCTGATATCTGTGTAATATTTTGCGTCAGAGGTTTGTCAACTCATTTTGGTTACTTAGTACCAAGCTTTCCGTGACCTTCTCAAAACCTTCATTCTTAGGGAAAAAGGGGATTTTATTTTTTTAAGGAGCATCCGATCTGAGCAAGCTTTGATTCTTCCGACGTTGTTTAAAATCCTAAGAAAGTTAAGATCGCTCTAAACGTTCCTTCATTTAGCAGGGAAACGGGTAGTTGTGAAGACCAGCTTCCCTATCAAGATCTGTTTCAAAACCTCTGAGGCTTAAAACGAAAAACTTTTATCCCGTTACAATGACTCAAAAGAATAACGATTTGCTAAAAGTTAGACCCATGGATGGACAGGATATAAGGCAGCGGTTTAGTGACTGAACACACCAAAGGTCGAAACAGTATAAGATTGTCTTTTCCGAGTAACTCCAGGGACAGATATTCTGACTCGTTGTTTTCAGATTTAGAGTATTCGTTCAAATCATTGTAATCCAAAGATTTTAACCCATACTGCAATTTAAAAAGCGTTACCTTGGTTCATTTAAAATGGTCTTTTATAACCTGTATTTTTCAAGAGTTCACCTTTACTTCTTCTTTTCATTTTCTTGGTGCATTATGAAAATAAATTTTAGGTATCACCTGTATTATGCCTTTCATTCCTGACACCGACCTGCACATTACTTTTCTCGTTAATTTCGTCTACAGCTGGAATCCTGTAAAAACAAATACAACTCTTATTGGAAATGTGTTGAGACTTTGGGAACCAAAACCAAAAAATTTAAAGTAAATGTTTAAACGAAAATATAAATATGTACAAAACACTCATAATGAAATTTATTTATTTACAAAAATTTGTTTTTTCTTTTTTCTTTTTCTTTTTTTTACATGTTACGTCATGTAGTGCTTTAGATACCGCCCGTTGACAGGGGCGCTGAGAACTTCTCCATCAACATTTTCCAGAAGAAAAGAATTTTTTCCTTCTGGAGCCGAGACCCTGAATGGTCCATACCAAAGGTGATCAAATTTGCCATGCTTCGCGGCTTCTTCCCTTCTCTTATCCCATCTTAACACTAAGTCACCTGGGAGGAATTCTCTGTCCTTTGCCTTGAGGTCAAACAATGCTTTCATATCGTCCTGATACTTTTGCATTTTCTCATCAACTTCCACTCTATGTTGTTGAACCTCGATTAGCTGGTTAATTCTCCTGGTTACATGATTGGGTTCCTTGTTTTGATCCTTCCATAACTTCATTACTGGCAATGCTAAGTTTATGGGTAGAACCGCATCAGTACCATAGACCATTTGAAATGGCGAAATGTCGATGGACCTTTTAGTGCTGATGCGATTCGCCCACAATGCGTACTTCAGGTGCACATGCTAGGACCTTTTGTTTTCATCCAGTACTTTTTTGATTACATTTACCAGGCTCTTGTTAGATGATTCGGCCAGCCCATTTCCCTGAGGGTAATAAGCAGTGGAATGGCCGAGAACGATATTGTATTTTTGACAGAAGTTGATCATAGCCATGGACTTAAAGGCCTGGTCATTGTCAGTAACAATCTTTCGGGGACACCTGAATCTTGACAAGATGTTATCTTCCAAGAAGTCGATCACCACCGAGTTTGTTGCCCTTTTGGTTGGAATGGCTTCCACCCACTTTGTAAAATAATCTGTGGTTGTTAATATCCACTTATGTTGAGCACTGGAATGGGGATTAATTTCTCCTATAAAGTCTAGACCCCATTGTTGAAATGGAGCTTCGGCTTTGACCGGAACAAGTGGCAGTGCAGGGAGTTTCTGCTTACCAACGAATATTTGACACGAGTAATAGGCACGCACTTTGGCATTGACGTCCGAAAATAGTTTCGGCCAATAGTATCCAGCCCTCAGGATCTTGTAGGTTGTGGCTCTCCACGCATGATGTCCTCCACAGATTCCTTCATGAAATTCTTGTATAACCCGTGGAGTTTCCGACTCAACCAGACAGACCAGTAAAAACCCGAGTGGATCCTTCCAGTATAGCTGATTTTCGGCGATGCAATATTTTACAGCGTGGAGCTTCAAAGTTCTGCATTTGGCTGGTGATAATCCATCTGGACATTTCAGGTTTAACAAATAGAAAACTATGTCTTTATACCAGCCTGACGATATGAATTTTTCCTCAACTTTGCTTGGATATGTCTGGTCATCCGGCTCTTGCAAATGTGTGTCTCTGTCCTCCTCTTGGAGGCAATTGATATCAAGAGCTCTAAGGTTAGACTCGGCCAAGAGTTTGGCCAAACCCTGGCCCTTTATCAATTTAGTAGGCTTGACTTCCAGATCAAATTCCTGTATCTTGGCGAGCCAGCGCCCTCGTTTTCCATCACTATCTGGCTGTACCAAAATATCTTTCACAGCACTGGCTGGCACGTACGCGGTAATTTTTGAATGCAGCACATAGGTTCTGAATGCTTTCAGCGCTTTCACCATTGCATACGCCTGTTTTTCCATTATATCATACTTTAGCTCGGCGTCTCTAAGGCTCTTGCTAAAAAACGTGATCGGTCGTTCAAAACCGTCGTCATCCTTTTGCAGTAACACCGCAGCGATAGTATGTTCAGAAGCGAACGAGAAGATGAGGAAGTCTTTCAAGTAATATGGGCTTGCTAACACAGGTGCTTCGCTGATGACCTTTTTAATGTGTGCAAACGACGCTTTAGCCTCGGTCGTCCAATTTACTCTGCTATCCTTCTTCAGCATTCCTGTGATCAACTTTACAATCTCAGCAAAATTGGGGATAAACCTTTGTAAAAAAATTATTGTACCTAAGAAAGATTGAATTTCTTTTATGTTTCTAGGAATAATTATAGTTTCTATTGCTTCAATCCTCTTAGGATCGATCCTGATCCCATCTTTAGATAGGATATGCCCCAGAAGCTTACCTTCCTGCATCGCGAAATGTGATTTCTTTGGGTTCAAAGACAGGCCATACCTGTGGCATTTTTCGAAAGTCTGTTTTAAGTGGATCAAATGTTCTTCATCGGTTTTAGAGAAAACCGTCAAATCGTCGAGGTAGATGACTACGAACTTGTCTCTTTCTCCAATGAAGGCGATGTCCATAGCGCGCTGGAATGTAGCCCCTGCATTCATCAAACCAAACGGCATTTTGTCATACATGAATGTACCCCATGGTGTGGTGAAAGCAGTTTTCTCTCTGTCTTGCTCGTTCATAGCGATTTGGTTGTACCCAGAGAACCCATCTATCATAGACATTTGATTTGCTCCAACTACCCTTTCTAGGACGTGGTCCATCTTGGGAAGCGGATAATTATCCTTAAGCGAGGACTTGTTCAAGTTTCAGAAATCCACACACAATCTGATTTCTCCGTTCTTTTTTCTGACAGGGACCAAATTTGCCACCCAGTCTTAGTACCTTAGAGGTACAATTATTTTCGCATCTAAAAGCTTCTTAACTTCCTTTTCAATGGCGGGCAACAAAAGGGGGTTAAATTGCCTGAGCTTTTGCCTAAAAGGCTTGACCCCGGGCTTCAAAGGTATTTTGTGTTCAATTATGGAAGTATCATACGTTCGAAGCTCATCATAGGACCAGGCAAAAACATCTTTACACTGTTTGAGTAGGTCTCTGTACTGGTCTTTTACTTTGGGAGGGAGAAATTTAGATATCTTTACTATCCTGGATTCTTTTTCAGTTCCTATATCGCAATCCTCCACTTCTTCGGGTTGGGGCTGCAGAGTGGTTTTCACAGGTACGTCGTTCTGATCGAAAAGTCTTTCTAAAGGAATCAAGCCTTTCGGAATTTGGTTGTTTTTAAGGACCAACATACGATGATCTGCTATTTTTTCTTGAAAGGTTTCAGGGTCTTCACCCTCTTGCATAATCCACATCGGGTCGTTTTGATTTTCTTGGTCTGGATGAGTTTCAGAGAACTCACCTACTACCATAAGAAATTTCTGAATTTGTTCGTCATCTTCAAAGACCTGCCAGTGTCTGACATAGTCTGGTATAGAGGGTTTATATCTTATTTCAATGTGATATTTTAGTTTGACGTTCGTGGGAGGAGAAAAGGTTGAAGCTGCCTTGGCCAAAGCGTCAGCATGTAGATTCTTTGCGCGAGGAATAAAATGGATTTTCACAGAGGAGAAAAAATTCTCCATCAAATCCCAAGCACAATTTATGTATGTTCTTAATCTGGGATGCTTGGCTAGGTATTGTCGGTTTACTTGTCTTACTATCAATTCAGCGTCACCGTAAACCTCCAAGTTTTTTATATTTAACTTCTTTGCAGCCTCTAAACCTAAGATTAATGCTTCATACTCACATACATTATTGGTGTAATCTATGTCCCACTGCAAACGATATGAGAAAGGAACAATAAAATTACCTTCAGGTGCTACCAAAATTACTCTGGCACCAGCTCCTTCAGAAGACGAGGCGCCATCGAAGTACATTTTCCAGATACCATTATTGCACAGCTCTTGAGTCAAGGGGCTAAGATCTTCCTGCTTCATATCGAGTTCTTCTGGACACCCATCTAAACCATCGTCAAATGACAATATGCAATTTCCCATATCTTGGTCTGCAACGTAAATGGGAAAATTATTTGGGTTTTGAGGGTCACTGACGGTATACGCTAATCTTGTTTCTCTGTACAAACGGGTAAACTGACCGCCGAAAATAGGGATTGTGTCATATGACATGTCCAATTGTAGAGAACCCCCCAACTTGGCTCCCCATGATCTGGATAATAGCATACCATATTTGGGGGGAATATCTGCTATAACCACATCCATCGGGATACTCTTTACCGGGACCTGGGCAAGGGTAACTACCAGATCTTTTATCATTCTCATACATTTAACCTTTCTCGAATCAAATGAGTATAGATTTCCATAGGGTCTAGTGATCTGGAGACCCAGCCTCTCCATTATAATTTTGGGCATAACATTATGTGAAGCCCCGGAGTCTAACATACAGTTATGCAGCAACTGATCATGAATATTCAGGGTGATGTAGAAAGGAACGACGTTGTCTTTAGATCCCTCAAAATGAGGACCAAAGGTGATGTTAGTTCTATCATCTTCCAGATTGATAACGTCAGACTGACTTTCTCTGATAACATCAGACTGACCTTCTGGATCGTAGACACCCATCGCTTTGGCAATCTGTTTCCAATAAGCAGGATTTTTTGCTAATTCTACCAAAGGAATCGGTATTTTAATTTTTTTTAACTCATTTTCAAGACTGAAAGATGTATTTACCTTATCCGTTTCTTTGGTTGAAACTTCCACATTTTTTCTTTCCGACTTACTTGTCTGGATCGCCTTATCACTCGTATTCTTAGTTGAAGTCGTAACTTTATTTACTGGTTCGGTTTCTAGTGTTTGAGTTTCAACTTTCTTTGCCTCGGACCCTTGAGTTTTGGCTACCTTGGTTTTGTTGCTGGGTAACAAGGTCTCTTCCGAAGGGGGTTCATGAGCTTGGCCCCTTTGAAGGATCCTCTTAGGTTGATCCGTTGAGGTGGGTTTATTTTTTGATCTTAGGTTGTACTTCGGTTGAAACTCGGCCATTATCATTTCTGTTTCTGGTTGAGGTATACAGGGATCAGTATGATCACCTTCTTCATCTTCATTAGACGGTTGAGGGGTAATTAAAGATTTCTCATAGTCTTCCCTGGTCAAAAATGGCTGCGAACATTCATCACCGAAACACGCAACTTCATCTTCCGAATCTCCGAGCTCTTGGAAGTCATTTGCTCCGATAAAATTTTCGTTCTTTAATGGAGCTTGTATTCTTTGATCTTCGTTCTTTATTTGTTTTTGTTGATTTTGGGGATTTGGGTTTCTCCCGAAATCCTTTTTATTTGAAAAATCGGCTTTAGCCTGGTCCAACTCCATCCTAGAGATTTTGTTAGATAGTTCTTTGATTATTCAGGCCATATCATCTACTCTGTCATCAGTGTATCTGTTTGACCCTGAAGGACCCGCTGGTTCTCTATAGCATCTATTTTCACGGTTGACGGTTTCTACTTTAGCCTTCAATTTACCTGAAGCCATCATATTAGATTCTATTTCGACAGCATCGTCTTGCATTCTATTTAGGGTGGCTCCTCTTCTTTCTCGCAAAAGTAGTGCAAAATCAGGTTCGAAAGCTCCCGCGAAGCTTACTTTGGCTGAGGGTTCAGAGGGTTTAACTGCGACTGGAATCTTATTATACAGTTTGTTGAATCTCAAAATAAATTCCATAACCGTTTCTGAGTTCTTTTTCTTTAGTGACCCGAACTCGGTAAGATAATATAAGTGATCTTTCCGCTCTCCCCATTGTCTTAGGAAAGCATCTTCCAAGGCATCATATGATAGGATAGAAGCTACGGGTAGGCTCCGAAACCAAGTTCGGACCGGTCCTTCAAAGGTCTGGACAAGGAGTCTCGAATAGACGTCTTCGTGCTCGATACCACAGATGTTTGTGAATTGGTCGAAGAAATTTATATGCTCAGCTGCGGTTAGATCTCCCTCCCCCGTGAACTTAGGAAGATTTTTGATGTAGTTTTCAGGTAAATCATGGAGGGGAACAGGTAAAACCAGGGGAGCATATCTCGCTGCCACTTTCGCGAACACTCTAGGAGGATGGACAACATTTCCTTGACCTTCGCCTCCTCCACCAGGAGCGCATCCACCACCTCCTCCGACTCCTGCCATCAACTTGGGTGTAGAGAATGAATGCGTGACAGAATTTTTGGAATCAGGCGAGACTGGGGACTTCTGTCGAAGAAGAACTGGTATTTCAACTGACAATGATCTTTCTAAAGGACCCTTTCCCTTGTTTATAGATGGAAAAGTTTGAAAGGTCTCACTCCTAAATTCAAAGAAATTTGTTTTCGGATCTTTGGTATCAAAAGGGAGACTGGATGAAGTAGAAGGTTCTGAATGGCATCTAGTCTTTAAAAGTGGGTTTTTAGGCTTATAAACTGTAGCGGTTGACTCAAACGAGCCTCTCGCTCTTAAAAAAATTTCAAGATTATTAACAGGCGTAATCAGCTTGCCATCTGGGTTCTGTCTGGTACTCTTCCTACCAGAAGCCAATTTATGTTTTCGTGGAGTCGCCAAGTGAAAGATTTTTAAAAAAACCTTAAAACTGTGTGCACTCTATGTTCACTATCAAAGAGTAACACTATCAACGAAATAATTTGTCGTTTTCCCAGGGAAAAGATTTCGTAACTTCGCTCCCCGGCAACGGCGCCAGAAAGATGTTGTTCCTGAGTCTGTACTAAGGCTTAAAGTACAGTGTCAAGGCATCCGAAAGTATGTGAAAGATGAATACGAGGATAAAGTCACCTTCGGTATAAGAAACTAGGGCAGATTTCTACATTCTCGTCGTCTAGCTTCCAACTGCTCTTGAGCAGTTATATCATGCTCAATGGCTGCCCATGAGCGCTCAAGTTCTTCCCGGGTGTTAGCAGATTTGAGGATTGTATCGAAAAGATTTAAAGCAATATGTGTTTGATTAGATAGCCCGGGTTCAATATTAGGTTGCGTAGCTGCAGGTACAGTCATTGAGGAACAGTAACCGTAGGAAATAATTTAAAGAGAGATTTCAGTGTTGTTTCAATTTGGTCGAAATAAAGAGAGATTTTTACGTTTACTGAACGAAATAAAGATTGCAAAAGAAGGCCCTTTCCCGTAACTGCATTATAATTTAATATAAAAGTGTGATGCGAAAGAGAAACATTTAGCTGCGTATAACATGAGGTTCCTGTCAAAAGAAAAATCACATATAAGCAGAAGAAGAAATTAGTGAGAAAATAACCGACGTAGCAAAAAATAAACGTAGAATTCTGAAAATGCGAATTGGTCTTACACCCGCTGATAGCCGGTGCAGAGGAAAAACAATAGACAGAGACAGAAAACCAGAATTTTTTTGTTATAGTAGTGGTCCTACTAAATTATAACAAAGCACATCAGTTATGAATGAGTGAAATGAAATGAAACATAAAGTACAAAGAAGCAAACTTGATAATACAGTCTGGACGGAATCGAGAATCTTCAAATTGCTTGTATATTAACTTCTTCCAATGCAAAACTCTATTACAATCGATACCAAAAAGGTCCA
>ML838434.1:0-14180 GCA_009831015.1 Picea engelmannii | reverse complement strand
CGTCATGGAACATATCGCATCCATGATATATGCCGACATGTAAAACGCTGAGGGTTTCCCACCTGCCTTTTTCTCCCGATACTCTATGACCCTGTTGGCCAAGCTGTCTGAGAGCATCTTTGCCCAATTGAATGAGCAACCTTCAGCGACCCAAAATATGAGAGGCACCCAAGAGACATAGAAATGAGAGGTGTATTCTCGTCCGAACAGACGACATGTCATCATGGCCACATACTTGTACTGTGGCTCCAAAGAAGAAATAGAATAGATGCCCTGCTCATTTGTCCTGAATTTAGCGGCCCGCGAAACCCAGTCTTTGATCAAACCAGGCATGGTTTTGTCGTATTGAATGCACTCTTTTTCCTTGAATTCTTCCAAGAAATCCGCACCATATGTATATTCAGATGTGGAAGGCAGCTTATACATGCTTTGTAAATGCTCGGGCCGGAAAGTTCCGATAGTCACTCGCTGACTGTTCATAATTGTTCTGGTGGGCAGGTCCACATGATCCAAAGCCCAGCGGATCATGTCATAGTAAGGAAACAACCGGGGCCTGGTTGCTATTCTGTGCATCCCGGACTAGACGACTATCTTATACTTGGTGTGCAAATTGTCTCTTTCGTTGTCGTCAGAATCGTCTGAGTAATCAACTAATTCTACCTACAGAACATTGGACACATGCGACCAGTCAGGAATTGATTCGATACTTTGGGGTGAAGTATCGGTGACATTGTCTGAGCCCTGACTTGTAACTTCGACATTTGCCTTCGTCGCTTTCCGCGGAGCCATGACTGAAGCTGGCGTTTTCGCTCTTCTGTGATAAACCTGCGTATACATGCAGAAGTTAATTCACTCGGAAAATGACGAGCTCTGCTTGCTTATGAAAAAAGTTTTCATTATAACAAAATGAGACTCCCGTATATATTTGAAACTTATGTACTCTCCGTAATAAGTCTGTCCAATCGCAATTAACAACAAATTGATTGCGTAAAAATCCGATTTTATTTATTCGTAGATTCACCCTAATTATCTAGTAATGTCATCAATGTTTGGCGGCTTGCCAGTCAGTCGGAGTATGGAAAGCAAAAAGTTACCTCGGGAAATGTGCAAACCTCGATGCGCGGGACCTATCTCGTTATATTTAAAATATTCAAAATATAGCAACGTTAAAAAAATCTTCTCGCTTTTCGCTGCATCGGGGATTTCCTTTTAACATTTTGAGTTTTCAACTCGCGAGACTGCGAGTACCGATTTTGATTTAAAAGATAATCGTGATTTTGGGCATGATTAATTTCCTAATCATTTTACTCGCGGTATCGCAACTCGGAACTTCGAAAATAAAATTTTGGGAGATTAGTATGCCGAGTCACGAGAATGCGAGATAGCGATAATTAAGACTTAATTAGAATTAAGAAAACTTGGATGAAGTGACTAATTAATCATACTATAATCACATCGCGGTTTCGTGAGTCGGAGTTTTAGACAACATGATTTTCGAAAAGAAAGCGCCGAGTGACGAAGCGTCGAGATCTGTTTTAACTATGTTTAACTTTTTTCTTTTAGTTTTTGACCAGGGTTAACCCACAAGTAAGTCGTGTTCTCGACTCTCGGGATTGTAAGGAAAAACATTTAAGTTTGACGAACGCCGAGGCGTGAAACCCCGACGACGCTCAATCACTGAGTTAAAAACTTTACCCAGGTTTCTCTCTTGAGTGGAGATTCAAAAAGAGTTCGCCTTGTCGTGACTCGGGACGTGAGAAATCAAAAATTAAGGTGTCCGATTTGTGAGATCCCGAAATAAAGAAAAAAGATCAGATCGCTATTACGAAAGTGGATTTGTTTTAAGTGGAGAATAAGCATTGTTGCTTATTTGACCAAGTTGTAGGATTTTTTCAAAATCCCGGGGGAGGAAAAATCAAAAAGTCATCTTTAGAATTCAAGTATCAAAGACTGAAAATTGTGAAGGGTTATAATAAATTAAGGGCGGCTCCAACACCAGGTTTGATTATTTTCATATGCCTCTAGTTGTTATGGCATTATTGTAATCTTATGAACTTCTAGTTGTATTTTGATCTATTGAAGTTATAGTAACCTCTTTTCAAAGTTAAAGCTATAAGTTGATTCTAGTCAAAGTATAAGATTGATTAAGGTTGATATTTTAGAGTTTATTTGCATTATATTCTCTAAATCAGATTTTTGTCAAGAAAGCATATTGTCTTAAGTACAAGGGACACGTTGAAGAGAATACTTGTCATCTTGAGTGAAGGAGACTCGGAGGGAAATCAACTAAACTCATTATTGAGGATAAGACTCCAAGTTCCAGGTTACCATGGAGGAAAGATTGATCACAACACTAGAAGAGCGTTGTTCCTATTTCTCATTATTGTATTTTTATTTTGGTTCTTGTTCCAGGCGGGTCACAAGAAATAGCTATGAGAAGGAGCTACTGTGATTATTGTTCTCGTTCTTGTTTTTATTATTATAAGAGTATTATTCTTGTCTACTATTTTTCCCTTTGTTGTCCTTGTTCTAGGCAGGTCACATGTGATAACTCTGGGGGAATCTATAGTGATGGTTGCAGGAGACAACATATTAGATGGTCTCTAGATTGAGACATGGAGCAGACTATCCAGATAAAAATTTGTATACATGATCATATACATCCATGTACTAGAGGAGAAGAAGAAGAAGAAGGGTACTTTTGTGAGATACATAGTATCTCATATGGAGATTTATTGTAAAGAGAAGAAGGCTCCAAAGATGACCAAACAAGTCCCTCTAGTGCAGTTAATCACTCTTTAGATCATCATGAAGAGTTAGTAGAGCCAAAAGGGCCTACCCAAAATCGTTTCCCTTCAGAGGGAGAATGGAGACTCGGAGACTTTCAAATTCATATGAAAGAGAGAGACGTCTTTTGGAACTGACAGGCAGATGCCATGGGTTGAGAAGGCTAGATCGAAGCTTCAAAGGCTTTGAGGAGATATGAGATCTTATGGGAAGATTCCCTTGCTTCAATAGAATTTGCTATAGTGAACGAGGAGGAAGCCAATCAGAAGGACTAGGATATATATTTTTTCCTTGGTTCTGAAACTAGAAGGGAAGTCAATGGTGACTTCCAAGTTGATCTACAAGATCAAGCATGTTGCAGATAAATATCCTAGAGTTGTACAAATCTTGATTTATGTCTAGAGGATTCTCCCAGCAAGAGGGAGAAGAACATGACGAGACACTTGCTCTAGTATATTGCTAATGACAAACAAGTAGCAGATATGTTGACCAAGCCTCTGCCAGGTACAAGCTTGGAGTGGTCCAAAAGTTTTTTGTTCTCCAGTAGTGAGAAGTGATGTGTTCCCCAGTAGAGGCAAGTGATGAGATCCCCAGTAATGGGTGCTACCCCAATGCAGGTTGGTACTCCAACGCAAGTTAGTATGCTACCCCAGTGAAGGTTGGTACTCCAACGCAAGCTAGTATGCTAGCCCAGCGCATGTTGGTACTCTAACGTGGGTTGTTATGCTACCCCAACATAGGTTGGTACTCCAATGTAGGTTGGTATGCTACCCCAGCGCAAGTTAGTACTCCAACGCAGGTTGGTACTCCAACACAGTCTAGTATTCTATCCCAGCACAAGTTGGTACTCCAATGCAGGCTAGTATGCTACCCCAACGTAGGTTGGTACTCCAATGTCGGTCGGTATGCTACCCCAGCACAGGTTGGTACTCCAACACAGGCTAGTATGTTACCCCAACGCAGGTTGGTATGATACCCCAGCATAGGTTGGTACTCCAACGCATGCTAGTATGCTACCCCAGTGCAGGTTGGTACTCCAACGCAAGCTGGTATGTTACCCCAGCACAGCTTGGTATGTTACTCCAACGAAGGTTGGTACACTACTCTCATGAAAGAGCAGAAATTCTTATGATGTATGGATTTGTGAAATGAAACAAGACAATGGTTGAGGTGTGCAGAAGCGCAGAAGCAATGATGATGATCGTGCCAAGAGGAATACATTCCTCGTTAAGAGGGAGTATTAAATTTTTGAGTCAAATTTTGTGTGAACTAACGAGTTACTAGTTCTGTATGAACTAGATGTCGACCTGTAGTGTCGGAAATGATTCTGAGTTAGAGTGTCGATTAGTAACATCGAAGGTTGCTAGTTGGAGGGCCAACCAGTAGTGTTAGAGGTTTTTTCTAGCTAGATGGTTGATGTGCGTGTATGATGGTGATACTTGATCTATTTGATCATATGATAACCTATGTGGCTATGGTGATACTATCTGTAGACTGGTCTACAATATCATGTGAGTCTTTCTCATGCCATGTGAGATGGATGGATGTGTTTGAGACCACTACATGAAGAACATGTTAGTTAATACTTCCCTAGCTAAGAGGGAGTGTTGATTTTTTGGTAGTTACGAGAGGTATTATCCTCCAACTGTAACCTATGACTTAGAATAGAATATTTCAGAAGCAAGTGAACCATTAAATAGATGTGTGGAAACCCTAGAAGACAAGCCGACCTAACAGAATAAATAATATTAGAATATTATCTTCCATAAATACAAGTCAACTCCATAGAAAAAAGATAAACAGAAAATATAATTGCCAAAAATTCAGGTCGACCCAGCAAGAAAAATCACTTGACGGATTAATATAAATAGATGATGTTTTAGCTCATTTGGATAACTAGTTAGTGTGCAAGTTTTATGGAGAGTTGCAGTTGCAACTGCAACTGCAACTGCAAGGAGGAATAAGGGCGCATGATCATCTCTTGGTCTTGGTATATCTCTTGGTGATTTTCTCGGTGATATTATTGGTGATTTTCTTGGTGATTCTCGTGGTGACATTCTTGGTGATACTCTTGGTGATATTCTTGCTAAGTATGGCGCAAGTTTGAGAGAGTAGTGCAGTTGCAACTGCTGTAGTTGTGTACGGTACTTTTTCTGTGGATATGGAGACTCTCTCTCTTGTGCGCTACCATTGGAGAAGGAGCTCTCTACTTGTCTTGATTTGTTGTTGCAGTTAGCAACTAGGGTTTATGTGTTGGATCTGAAGTAGGCTTGCCGGAATTATTCTAAGTAAAGGTTAGTGTGCTCGGGGGTGGAATATGTGAATTCCTATGGTTGGGTGACAATGATGTGACATTATCTATGGTTAAACGAGCATACCAAAATTTCAACAACTTCAAAGTGGGTTTACAAGATAAAGCATAGAGGGGCTTTCGTAGTGCAACATATTAGATATCATTTTTGGGATTAACTATGTAGAGTAAGTCATTAATCTATGACCTATATCCATGAGTTTTGTCACAACTAACCAATAATTCTCCTGATTTGAATAGTCCACTTAGCACTCATTTCATTGAGCGATGCTCACAGGGGTGAAGAAGTGGGATTGAAACCAACAAAATGGATCGCATAGCATCAATCATCATTCCTGGGGCTTGCACCCGGTAACCGGGACTTCCCAGGTGGTCACCCATACCAAGACGCCTCTGGATCAATCACGCTTAACTGTGGAGTTTTCCCCACAATCAAGCCCACTTAGCTTGCTACCCCATTTGCAAAACCTTAGCAAGTATTGTGCCTTATGAATTATCCATTGGAGCTCCCTTCACTCTTATTATTTAAGCATAGAGAGGCTTCTGCAGTGCAACATATTAGATATTATTTTGGGGATTAACTGCATAGAGTAAGTCATTAATCTCTGAGAATTATCCCTTTATGCAGTTAATCCAAAAAATTATATCTAATATGTTGCACTGTGAAACCCCTCTATGCTTAAGTAATAAGAGTGAATGGAGCTCCAATGGATATTTCATAAGGCACAATACTTGCTAAGGTTTTTCAAATGGGGTAGCAAGTTAAGTGGGCTTGATTGTGGTGAAAACTCCACAGTTAAGAGCACTTGAACTAGAGGCGTCTTGGGATGGGTGACCACCTGGGAAGTCCTGGTAACCGGGTGCAAGCCCCGGAAGTGATGATTGATGTTATGTGATCCATTTCATTGGTTTCAATCCCACTTCTTCACCCCTGTGAGCATCACCCGATGGAATGAGTGATAAGTGGACTATTCAAATCATGAAAATTATTGGTCAGTTGCGACTAATACTCATGGACATGGGTCATAGATTAATGACTTACTCTACGCAGTTAATCCCAAAAATGATATCTAAGATCAAGCATGTTGTAGATGGAAGTGTTGATAAATACAAGGTGATATTTGTGGCTAGAGGATTCTCTCAACAGGAGGGAGAATATTATGATGAGATGTTTTCTCTGATTACCAGATATACATCTATTAGAGCCATCATATCTCTAACAGCTTCCATGGGTTGGAGTTTACATCATATGGATGTAAAGACCACATTTATCAATGGAGTGATTGAGGAAGAAGTATACATAGAGAAACCTCAAGGTTTTGAGGTACACCCAAAAGAAACCCATGTATGCAGATTGAACAAGGCCTTGTATGGACTCAAGAAATATCCAAGAGCTTGGTATGCACATATTGATAGGTACTTGATGAGACTTGGATTTTCCAAGAGTCATGCTGATCCAAATCTCTACTACAAAGTTGTAAATAATGCACCTGTGATTGTTGTTATATGTTGATGATTTGTTCCTAACATGTGCAAAGCCTCTCATTATTCAATGTAAGAAGGAGCTAGCCTTTGAGTTTTATATGAAGTATCTTGGTCTCATGCACTACTACTTGGGATTAGGAGTATGGCAAAAGCATGGTGAAGTTTTCCTAGTACAAGGGAAGTATGTTGTAAAGATCCGCCAGAATTTTGGGATTATGGATTGTAAATCCATGGAAACTCCCATGGTGACAGATTTGAGGAAGTTGAGAGACTCTTATTCTGATCTAGTAGACTCGTCCCTGTATCGGCAATTGATTAGCTCATTGATGTATTTGGTGAATACTAGGTCGGACATTTGCTTTGTTTTGAACATGTTGAGTCAGTTTCAAGTGCAACCTAGAAAAGAGCATTGGATATCTACAAAGTATATCTTGGGATATCTTCATGGGATGATTACTTATGGGTTGAGATATGCCTCAAATAATGATGTACAAATGCATGGATTTACTGATTCAGTTTGGGCAAGGAGTGCATATGATAGGAAGAGTACTTATGGATTGTGTTTCAGTTTGGGATCTACTATGATATCATGGGCTAGCAGAAAATAGAAGTTTGTCGCTCTCAGCACTACATAAGCAGAGTATATTGCAGCTTGTGCTACTTGTACGGAAGCAGTGTGGCTCCATGAGCTAGTTTCTGGACTATTTGATCAAGAGCTAGATTCGACCGTGATATATTGTGATAATCATAGATGTGTGAAGCTTTCAGAGAACCCGGTGTTCCATGACAGGTCGAAGCACATTTAGATCAAGTATTATTTTCTACGTGATAAATTCCAGAAGGTAGAAGTGAGTCTCCAATATATCTCCAGTGATGAGCAGACTACAGATATTTTGACGAAGCCTTTGTCCAAGATAATTTTTTCATACTTGAGGGACAAGTTAGGGCCCGTGGAGATTGCTCCCTTGGTTGAAATGGAGGAGATGACTTCCTCGGTTGGGAGGGAGATCTGATATGGGGCATGATGGATTGTCAGTGAGCTACGGATTTGTATCATGCTAGTACATCTTAGAGGTGGTCATACATCTTAGAGATGATGCTTGCATCATTATAGTTATGATCATGCTAGTACATCTCAGATATGATACATATGGTTGGAGTTGTTGATACAGTGGCCTGAGGAGCATCGTGCGAGTACATCTTAGAGATGGCATACAACGTAGATATGATGTATTGACATCATGCTAGTACTGCTTAGAGACGGTGTTGGTGAGCCACACCATGCTAGATATGGCCATGCGAGTACAACTTAGAGGTGACATACAACTTAGATATGATGCATTGGCATCATGCTAGATATGTCATGCTAGTACGACTTAGAGATGACCATACATCTTAGAGATGATGCAGGGGGCTTGTGTCATGCTAGATATGATCATGTGAGTACAACTTAGATGTGGCATACAACTTAGATATGATGCATTGGCATCATGTTAGATATGGCATGCTAATACGGCTTAGAGATGATCATACATCTTAGAGGTGACACAGTGAAGCACTGATCTACATCATGTGAGTACAGCTTCAACGTGGCATACAACTTAGATATGATGCATTGGCATCATGCTAGTCATGTCTCTTGAAATATTATCACCGCAAAGAGTATTCTATTTATTATTGAGTTATTATTAATTAGATCAATCCCCTTTTGTGGATTGATCATGTTGGGATTTGTAAATAACCAAATCTCCTTTTGTGGATTGGTCAAACCCTAATTATATCATGCTAATTAAGAAGTCGCCCCCATTCCTAATTAAAGTGGTTTTAGCCAATAAGTGAATAGGTCAGCCCTGCCCAGTGAAGAGACACCTCCCTAGCGCCTGCAAGACAGTATAAATAAGAGAGTCTAGTGCCTCATTAGCTCACTCATACAATGCGCAAGTTTGAAGGAAGTTGCAGTTTCCAGTTGTCGGAAGAAGGAAGAGAGAGGCGCATTGTTCAGTGTTGGATATTCTCTAGTGTTTTGGTTTATTGTCTTGGCATTGTATGGGATATCTATATTAAGGAAGTTTTTGTTGGGTTTTCTCCCCCATGACGGTTTCCCAAGATAAATGTTGTGTATCGTGTGATTGTGTCTCTCTCAGTGATCTTGCATATGTTATTATTATCTAGTAAATTGAAAAGAAACTTAATAGTTGCTCTAAAATTAACATGGAATCAGAGCTAAGATGAAGAGAGCATCTTTCACTAGATAAACAAAAACGTCATTATTGTCATACAAGAAAATTAGGACTTTTTTGTTGAAGAGGAATTTCAGCCTAAAAAACTTCTAGGGAAGTGTGTCCTAGCCCAGCGATCTCATTGGCAGCTTGAGCGCACTTTTTTAGTGGACAGAACTCCCAGAAAGTGAAACCCTGGTTTTCACTGGAACCAAAAAACCAAAAAACTAGAAAACCAGGAAACCAGAACTAGTACCAAAAGTATCAGTCCAAATTTGTGCAAGCTCAATTTCAAGGGGTAAAAGTTGGATTTTCAGAAAACTAACTACACCAGGCTACTCACCTCAACCAAGCGCACCTCCTGGTAAGTTCAGATATAAATTCTTAGCACTTTCATTTTGTGGTCATTTTCCCAGCTCCAGGTCAAGATGTTTGCAAGCACCAAGCTTGTGGACAAGTTAGAAGGTGTGGATAAATTCAATTCCTAGAAGTATAGGATTTCACTCATTCTTAAAGAGAATGACCTAGCAAGATTCATCAAAGAAAATGTATCGGAACCCATAGATGCTACAGCTAAACCAAAGTACCAGAAGGACATGGTTAGGGACAAAAGAATCATTGCAGACTCTATCAAAGATCACTTGATTCCTCAACTAGAATCTAAGAATACCCCAAAATAAATGTTTGATGCCCTAACCAGATTGTATGAAGGAAGAAACATTAACCAGAAGATGAACTTGAGAACTCAACTCAAGAATACAAAGATGCGGAAAGGAGAAACAGTTCATGAATATTTCTCTAGAATCTATTAATTCAAGGAACAAATAGAAGAAATTGGAGATACCCTAGATGAAGATGAACTCATAATGACATCTCTTAATTGTCTCACAAGACCTTGGGATGCATTAATCCAAACCATTTGTGCCAAAAAGGAGAAACTACAATTTGACAGTCTTTGGGAAGAATGTGTTCAAGAAGAAGAAAGATTAGCTAACTGAGAAGAAGTAATATTAAGGGATGAAGATGAAGCTCTAGTTGTTCATGCTAAAGGAGGAAAGAGAAGGTCTCACTTCAAGAAGGAGACCCACCCACATAAGGAGTCTCACTCCCCAAATAAATTCATCCATAAAGAATCTCACCCTCCAAGAAGATTCCAGAAGTTTCAGAAAGGTCAAAGAAGAGAAAAGGATTTATCATCCTATCAATGTTACCATTGTGACAAGATGGGACATATTGCTAAGAATTTTCCAGCTAGAAGAAAAGAATACAAGAAAATAAACAAAAGGCACCATGCCCACACAATTGAAGATGAAGAGCCACCCACAAAGATGATTAAATAAAATATTGAAGACTATGTCTTAATCTATGCCCTCTCAGGATCAATGTCACATGGTGAGGATACTTGGCTCATAGATAGTGGTGCTTCCAAGCACATGACAGGTCAGAAATACATTCTCTCCAGCCTTACAGAAAAGAACTTTCTCTGGAAAGTTACACTTGGAGATGATTATCAGTACCCTATCAAAGGAGTGGGAGAGTCCAATTACAAACTTGATTCAGGGACCCTAATGGAGATGAAGGATGTACTATATGTATCAGGTTTGACAAAGAACTTACTTTATATCTCAACTTTAGATAAGAAAGGTTTTGGGGTTGCATTCATAGATGGAGAAGTCCTTATGTGGCCTAAAGGAAAAAACATAGAAGATGCAATTGTTATTGGAACAGAAGCAAGTGGCTTGTACAAATTAAAATGTCACTCAGACGCAACCTTGATTCACTCCATTGAGAGTCCTTGTGAAATTTGGCATAGAAGACTAGCTCACATCAACTACAAGGCCTTACCATATGTAAGCAAGGCAATTACAAGTCTACCATATTTCAAGGTTGACCATGAAGGTGTGTGCAAGGGATGTGAACAAGCAAAGAACAAAAAGAATCCTTTCCCTAAGAGCGACAGTAAAGCAAAAGGATTCTTGGAGCTCATCCACTCAGATGTATGTGGCCCAATGTCATCCATCTCTCTTAATGGGTATGTATACTATATATCATTTATTGATGACTATTCTCGCAAGACTTGGGTTTACTTCTTGAAATCAAAAGATGAAGTGTTTGGAAAATTCAAGGAATTCAAAGCCTTGACAAAGAATCTCTCAGAAAGAAAAATCAAGATTCTCGGGCCAGATAATGGAGGAGAATACACCTCAAAAGAGTTTGTAAGATTTTGCAGATATGTCGGGATTAAGAGGGAGCTCACCACTCCCTAAAATCCTCAACAAAATGGTGTAGCAGAAAGAAAGAAAAGAACTATAATGGAAGCAGTGAAGACCATGATCCATGATCAAGATCTTCCAATGTACTTATGGGAAGAAGTAGCAAGAACAACAGTGTATGTACAAAACATATTATCCCATAGTGCACTTGGGTTCAAAACCCTCAAAGAAATGTTCTCCGGAAAGAAGCCAGAAGTAAGCCATCTCAAAATATTTAGTTGTCCAATGTTTGTACACATTATGAAAGAGAAGAGAACCAATTTGGACCCTTCAGGAAAGAAGGGGATATTTGTTGGATACTGTGAGGTATACAAGGCCTTAATAATTTACATACCAGGTTACCATCATATTGAGATCAGTAGAGATGTAACCTTTGATGAATATGTAGCACTCAAGAAATCAAGGAGATGTCAACTTGAAGAAGTATATGAAGAAGAACTTGTAGCTCCCATAGTTGCAGAACTAGTGAGGGAAGTCACAGTTTCCCCCGATGATGAGATTCATGAAGATCATGATATGATAGAATCTCAAGAACCTCCCCAGATGACGATCTCTCACAAGAGAAAGCCAGCTTGGGCAAGGGAACTTATTCAATATGGAGAGAAGTATGGTGCCCCCGAAGGAACCATGAGACAAGTTAAGAAACCTAATCCATTCTCCAGTTATATGGCTTTGATGTGTGATCTCATAAAGAAGGAGCCTACTTGCTTTGAAGAATCCATTTAGAAGAAAGAATGGGCAGATGCCATGACAGAAGAATACCAATCCATTATAAATAATGATGTATGGGAAATAGTTCCTAGACTGAAGAGAAAATGTGTGGTATCTTCCAAATGGCTATACAAGATAAAACATTTTGTTGATGGAATTATTGAGAAATATAAAGCAAGGTTTGTAGCTCGTGGTTTTTCTCAAAAGGAAGGCATTGACTATGAAGAGACATTTTCTCCTGTAGCCCTATACACTTCTATCAAAACCATCATAGCCCTTGCAGCTAAGATAAAGTGGAAGTTACACCATGATGTGGATGACTTATTCTTAACTGGAGAAGACAATCTCATCACTGATTGTAAGAAGAAGCTCGCTGCAGAATTTGAGATGAAAGACCTTGGCCTAATGCACTATTTCTTAGGTCTTGAGGTTTGGCAAAGCCTAGACAAGACCTTCCTTAACCAAGGGAAGTACGGAGTTGAAGTACTGAAGAGGTTTGATATGTTGGAGTGTAAATCCATAAATACACCCATGGAAAAAAATATAAAGCTCCTAGTTGATACTTCATCAGAATTGGTTGATGCCACATTGTACAGACAAGTCATTGGATTGTTGATGTATCTAATGAACACCAGGCCAGATATATGTTTTGTTGTGAACACCTTGAGCCAGTATCTGGTAGATCCCATACATGTTCACCTTGTTGCTGCAAAACAAGTGATGAGATACCTTAAGGGTACATTGGACTTTGGTCTCTGCTACAATGGAGATCAAGACTTCAGACTGATTGGTTATACCGATTCAGATTGGGCTAGAATTGTTTCTGACAGAAAGAGCACTTCAGGATGTTGTTTCAGTCTGGGGTCAGCCATGACTTCATGGTAGAGTAGGAAGCAATCTAGTATTGCTCTTAGCACAACAGAAGCAGAATACATTGTTGCATGTTCCGCCAGTTGTGAAGCCATATGGCTACAAAATTTATTGACGTGTCTATTTGATCTGGAGATGGAAGCAACCATGATTCTATGTGGTAACCAGAGCTACATAAAGATGACAGAGAACCTCGTGTTCCATGACAAGTCGAAGCACATAGAAATCCAATATCACTACATTCGTGATATGGTGCATAGGGGAGCCATAAAGCTCCAATATGTTGGCACAGATGAGTAGGTTGCAGATGTGTTGACCAAGCCCCTGTCGCGTGTAAGGTTTGAGCACTTTCGAGACAAGCTTGGTATAGTCTGAAAGGACCTCTATCAAAATGGGGAGTGATGTTGATGATACTATGGTATCCTGACCAATAGCAGGTAGCTCAGTTAGGATTTTATATCCTAGGGGACTGATCATCCCTAGACAGATCTCGAAGGTCCAGTAAGGACGGTCTATCAGAGTACATGTGCATGTATATGATAGTTATGGTTAGTAGTGGTAGCGATGTTAGGATTTTTATAATCCTATGGAATATTATGATTCCTAGGCAGATCCCAAAGGTCCGGTAAGGACAGTTTGTCAAAGTACCACGTGGTACATTTGTTAGGATTTTACATCCTAGGGAATCTTATGATTCCTGGGTAGCTATTTAGGGACTGTCAGAGTACCACAAAATGTTGTTGATACACCTGCCTCATTTTGTTTCCCCATGATGATGATGATGATGATCTTTCTCTAGCCTTCGTGTTGTGATGATGTTGTTACTCCAACCTTCATGATGTGATGATGTTGTTTTCTCCAGCCTTTGTGTTGTGATGATGATGTTGTTGTTGTTGATGTTATTTATGATGATGATGTATTAGTGCTATACTAATCAATGTTGATGCAGATGATGATGATGCTACTCCATCTCCATGCTGTGAATGATGATGACAAAAACTTCTGATGATTTATAGATATGTCAGTCAGTGTTCCAGATGATGTTGATGTTGTTGCCCTCTCTCTCTCTCTTGATGATGTTGTAGAATACCCTTCTTATTAAGGGGGAGTGTTGAAATATTGTAATTGCAAAGAGTATTCTATTTATTATTGAGTTATTATTAATTGGATCAATCCCTTTTTGTAGATTGATCATGCCGGGCTTTGTAAATGACCAAATCCCCTTTTGTGGATTGGTCAAACCCTAATTATAGCATGTTAATTAAGAAGTCAGACCCTAGGCCTAATTAAAGTGGTTTTAGCCACTAAATGAAGAGGTCGGCCCTGCCCAGTGAAGAGACACCTCCCTAGTGCCTTCCAGCCAGTATAAATAAGAGAGGCTAGCGCCTCATTAGCTCACTCACTCAGTTCATTCATCCAATGCACAAGTTTGAAGGAAGATGCAGTTGTCAGTTGCCGGAAGAAGGAATAGAGAGGTGCATTGCTCAATGTTGGATATTCTCTAGTGTTTTGGTTTATTGTTTT